>MJUU01011599.1:179938-200257 GCA_002080025.1 Modiolus philippinarum
CCTTAATAATCCGAAGAATTACAATAAGGTCTTTCACTGTGGTGAAAGACCTTAATAATCCGAAGAATTACAATAAGGTCTTTCACTGTGGTGAAAGACCTTAATAATCCGAAGAATTACAATAAGGTCTTTCACTGTGGTGAAAGACCTTAATAATAATAATCAGAAGAATTACTATAAGGTCTTTCCCCTGAAAGGGAAAGACCTTAATTAACGATACAAACACAAGTGTATAGGAATAAGATTTATACTTTGTGTGTTCAGTTTGAATCATTTGGTAAGTAAATGAAAAAAAAAGATAACAGGAAACACCTTAATTGACTGAAAATTGCAATCACATGCCTCAATCAAGTTTGCAATCAAAATAATCCAAGTCATTTCTTACCTTTGTGATAACGTAGTAGCAGGCAATCTTGTCAAAATATTAATAATGATATTAATCATTAAAAACACCGTAAAATATTTATGTCTAATTTATCTATTTTGAATTGGGAAATACTTTTGTTCACACGTGTAACAATAAGATAACCACTCGTACGAAGCACATAACAATTAATGTATAAAAAGAGGCATTGCTGGTCTGACCTATATCTTTAATGGTAAGAAGCTATATGAGACGGACCAAGAACCACAACATGAGTCTTTGTCAGATTCGGTAAGATCCATTTGATATTTTGTGAGGACTTTTGTTAACACAGGTGTGTTTTCAATCAACCTTAGTCTGTATAGCCCGTAAGTTCTTCTCTACATAACATGACAAATAATGAAATTGTACCTACAGATAAAGCTTCTAATAACATCGTTCTTGTATGTTAAACATATTATTACAACTGCCTCATCAAAGAACTAGCTATTGATAACAATTTATAAGGTAGAAATAGATAAGAAAGGGTTTCATTTGACAAAAATGAAATCTTTTCAAGTCACAGGTCATTCATGGCCTCTTTGAATATTCAAACTAAAAATGAAAAGAACTGCCATACATACCTATATTGGGTACCAAAATTATACAAAAATCCATACAAGGAAAGATACAATACTGGTTTTTCATCTTGTTCAACTAATGAACTGTCTATTTATCTAACCAAAATTTTGTCTCTGTTGTCAAAGACGGGCTTTCTGTCAGACTATTCATGCCCAGAGTGACATAAATCACATGTCGATACTTTAAATTGCGAAAGATTCATTGGAAAATCTTAAAGCCAGTTTATTTCCTCACATACATGTTTCTTCTTTCAAAACTTATAGACTACGCATCTTAATGATAAGTTAAAATCGTGAATTCGCTTTTGCCAATTCCAAAAATAATGTCGAATAGATTTTAAGTCCACATATTTATTTTCAAAAAATTAGTTAAAAAGTAGAAGTAAAAAGAGATGCTCAGTATCGTTGATTTTCATATTAATAATATATTTGTCATATTTGGGAGAAATAATTAGAAACAACAAGTTGAATACCAATGGGCGAAAATTGTGCCCCTCTCCTCGCAGACTTGTTTTATATTCAATACATCGGCAAACGAAGAACGAGAAAAAGGGGGAATTCTAAAATCACAAATCCAAAAGCATGGCAATTCACAGTTAACACGAGTTGCGAGAGTGTGACAAAGACAAAACAAATCAACAAAAATGAACAAGAACGCAATAAAACTAAAGCACTAGCAGTGTGAACCCCTATAAAACTGAGGTATCATCAGGTGCTCCGGAAGGGTAACCATGATCTGCTTCACGAGACTGAATTTCTTCAGGGATTTGTAAAAGATCAGTTTGAAATGTCCATATCACTAATGGATATATTAATGATGTTTTTTCCATTAATAACACATCTTTTGTCTAAATGAATCCCATTGATTTCTCCTCAATGTATCCTCAAGAACGAAGATAAAAGAAACAACAGGACCACTAGATCTACATCTTTTTGGATCACATCACGAATTTTACGATAATGATCATCTCAGTACTAAAATTTATGACGAAAGGGACAATTTCAATTTAAAGTTAACAATTTCCCCAACATGGACAGTAATTTCTCTTGTTTACAGAATGTGTGTTTACAATTGATTCATTACGCGAGAGCTGATCAAATTATATAGACTTTCAGATTAGACATTATGACAGTTATCTCCGTGACCGCCTTATTTAAAAAGACTTTGAAGAATTCCGTCTCATACAATCATTAAAAATGTTTTTACATAGATATCAGTCCCTTGATGGAAAATTTGAAGTTTCGGTCCAAAGTCTGATTCAAGATTATTTTTTACATTTTTACTTACTAAAGGGATGACCATTTCTTTTCACTTTATGAGGACTGCTCTGCTGGTGGACTGTTACATATAGTCCCCGAGGGTATTCACCAACCAATAGTAGTCAGAAATTCGGTGCTGACCTGAAAGCCGACTGTATTTGGATACTAGCAATTTCTAAAATTTTTGTAAATTGTTGAAAACTAGGGAGTATTTCCCTCTTGCAAAGCTATGTCTTTAACTGATTTTGGCTTTCGATTTTGACATTCTCTATCGTTTTTTAAACATCTTTGAATACATCGGCAAACGAATACCAAAGCAAGAACTAGGAAAGGGGAAATTCCAAAATCTTAAACCAAAATCACGACAATTCACAGCAACACGAATTGAGACAGTATGACAAAGACAAAACAAATAAACAAAAATGAACAAGAACGCCACAAAACTAAAGCACTAGCAGTGTGAACCCCTATAATAACTGAGGTATCATCAGGTGCTCCGGAAGGGTAACCATGATCTGCTCCACGCGTGGCACCCGTCACACTGCCAGTGAAAAGTCTGGTTTTGTCATAGTCGGTGTTAGTCAGTCCGGTAATAACTCTGGATCAATTCAATGATATCTATTCTCATTTGTGAAACAGAAACATTGTAATGGTATGGAACGCCATAGCTGTCTTAAGTAGTGATAAATCATTGTGTGATGTCGTTTTTTATTACGTGGTGTCGTTTTTTCATTACGTTCTGTCGTTTTATCTTTACATTATGTAGAAATTGTATTACGTGAGGTCGTTTTATAATTTCGTGATGTCAATTATCTATTACATTATGTCGTGTTTCCTTTACGTTTTGTCGTTTTAACATTGCGTTATGTCGTAAATACTTTACTTGTTGTCTTTTTTCTATTACGTGGCGTCGTGTTTTCATTCCATGATGTTGTTTTTTATTACGTGGTGTCGTTTTTTCATTACGTTCTGTCGTTTTATCTTTACATTATGTAGTGATTGTATTACGTGATGCCGTTTTATAATTTCGTGATGTCGATTATTTATTACATTATGTCGTTTTACCTTGACATTATGCTGTTTTATCATTACGCTATGTCGTTTTACCATTACGTGTTGTCTTTTTTCCATTACGTGTTGTCATTTTTCTATTACTTGGTGTAAGTTTTTCATTACGTGGTGTCGGTTTTTATTTGGTTATGTCATTTTGTGATAATGGGCTGTCGTTAAATATTCATTACATGGTGTCGAAAAACCATTACGAGATGTCAAAACTTCATGACGTGATGAGGATCAAATTTAATGGATTTTTAGCAGACAACACTGGTTACACGAGAAAAACAAGAGCTCAAAATTAAGTGTAATGGATCAAATACTACAAAAACTAAGGTTAGAACAAATGAAACCTGCCTTTATTAAGGAAAAGATTTCTCCAGATATAGTTGGCATGTTGTCTGTATATGATTTTCAATGTTTAGGTGTAACAAACCGCTCAGATATTATGAACTTAAGAACAGAGTGTTCAATCTATGGGAAAGTAAAACCAGAAAAATCAAATAATCGTGCTGGGCCACCTGAATTTGTTATTGAAAAATCAAATTTACAGACACTTATGGAGACAGGGTTTAAGATAAGTGATATATCTCAGTTATTGTCTGTTTCTGAAAGTACTGTTTACAGGAGAATGCGGCAGTATAACCTAAGTAAACTGTCATTTAGTGACATTGACGACAATTCGCTTGATTTGATTGTAGAAGATATAGTGACAGAATTTCCAAAATGTGGAGAGAATATGATTTACGGAATTCTGCAGCAACGGCATATAACGGTAATTTTATTAGACCAAGATAATATAAAATACACAAACTGAAAACAAATTTAAAAAATGCAAAAATCCCTAAAATAACACAAACGATCATTAACAACAAACAAAGCAATAACTATAGGAAATCGGGATAACCGGAATTTGTATCGACAGGGATTTTGATACCTACAGCTTTCCTTCTCCCTATAGTGTAAATTTAAGCAAAAGAAAAAAAAAATAACGCAGATATAGACCATTATTATTACATAAGGAAAAGTTTAAAGTCGAAGGATTTTTATTGGGGGCTGGAATAAATTGGTGGACAGGAAAATATGATTTTAGTATTTTGCATTTATAACTTGTATTTCATCGATTTATAACCAGAACTTTATTTTTCTGACCACTGACGACGGGCAGATATCGATGACTTGTCATTAACGACGGGTAAATAGCGCATATCAGCCGTAGGGCCGATATGGCTATTCCACTTCCGGTGTTATCATAGGGGCAAAAACGTTTATATCAGTTCTATGTGATAAAAAAATATATTATACGTAAAAGGGCTTTTCGGCAATTTAAAAGGAAATGATATTAATAAACGAAAATTTAATTAAGTTGCCAGATGATGAGAGATTTCAATTTTTATTCCAATAAGAAAATTTTTGCATTTTGTTTGCCAAAACTGCTTTAATATTCAGCAGTAGAAATACAATTTCATGTATTAAATGATAAGTAAATTTCATATTTATTCTAAGAAAATATAATCTTGCATAAAATTTAGTAGACTGATATTATTATATGTTTTTGGATGTGAATATTTTGAGTGGGACAAGTATGATGTACATATTTGTATCAGACGAGTATGGTTGTTAAAATAATCATGATATCAATTTTACAACTGTATATTTTATAAAATTATATAGCGTCCATTAATTAAGGTCTTTCACCACAGTGAAAGACCTTATTGTTATTCTTCGGATTATTATTTTTTTTATTCTTTTTCTTCCGTCGCACCGCTGTAAAAAAAAACTACACGACATATCATTTTGACTCTTGGTGTGATGAATCGACATTACTGCGGGACCTCAAAACTCAGGCAAGCATATCGGTCTATTTTTTAGTAACGGAGTTATCTCCCGAGATACGATTTATCTTGTTAGCAGATCTCCTCAGAAACCGTAACCGATATCAAAATTCTGAATGGGGGAAAATGTTCGACTCATCCTCAGCATGATTAATCATGCAAAAAAAATTTTTGGGTCGCGACCCCGGTTACGCGTTTTTGACCCCTAAATATGCAAATTTCTCAAAGTTATCGGATTTCCACAAAATTTGGTTTCCAGGTAGCTTTCGTGGTCCTGATTACAAATCTGGGGCCAAAGAATTTTTTTCGTCCGCCATTTGAAATTTTCCTATCGCGATATCTCGGAAACGCTAAAAAATTTCTGAAAACATTATATTGCAAAAATACTTGTCTTATTGAGATCTACATTTAATTCAGTAGAACGAAAACTGTGCGATGCACCGTTTTTGAGTTATAGCCCTTGACGCGTTTTGGTAAATCAGTTTTTCGTGAATAACTTTTAAACGCTTACAGATAATATAGTAAACATATATGTTTAAAGTGATCAGTAAGAAAAGACCCTCAATTTGAGTTCCAGGTTGAAGGTCATCGTTGACCTTTGACCTTGACCTCTGACCTTGTTAGGGGATAAACTCAGAAACCATAAAAGATGGCTGAAAAAGTATGTCAGCAAAAATGTTCAGCATGTCGAGGGCTATATTTGTTTCATTTGGACCGAGGCTCTCCGATGACTCCCTAGAGAGTTATTGCTCTTGAGGCGTTTCGGAAAATGGGTTTTCACATATAAGTTCTAAACTATTACAGATAGTATAGTCAAGTAAAATATCAAATTAATCAGTAAGAAGAGACCTTCATTTTGAGCACAAGGTCAGAGGTCATCAAGGTCAGAAGTCAAGGTCGTAGCCAATTTTGGGGATTTTTTCAGTAAAATCACCAAAAAAGGTAAGAGATAGGTGATTAAATGTAGTTGAAAAAGTTCAAAACTCTTGTTTACATCATATTTTTGACAAGGATTGACAATAAAATCAAAATAATAACATGTAATCATGACGAAAACTGGTGAAAGACCTTGCAATTGTTCTCTGAACAATTGACTTTTTAATCATTTTTTTTATTCTTTTTGTTCCGCCGCAACAGAGCAAAAAAACTACGCGACATATCATTTCGATACTTGATGTGATAAATCGACATTGCTTCGGGACTTCAAAACCGACGCAAGCATATTGATCTATTTTTAGTAACGGAGTTATCTCCCCAAACACAGTTTATCTTGTTAGCAGATCTCCTCATAAACCGTAACCGATATCAAAATTCTGAATGGGGGAAAATGTTCGATTCATCCTGAGGATGATTTATCATGCAAAAAAAAATTTTGGGGTCGCGACCCCGGTTACGCGTTTTTGACCCCTAAATATGCAAATTTTTCAAAGTTATTGGATTTTGATGAAATTTGGTTTCCAGGTAGCTTTGATGGTCCTGATTACAAATCCGGGGTCAAAAAATTTTTTTCGTCCGCCATTTTCAAAATGGCCGCCATTTGAAATTTTGTAATCGCGATATCTCGTAAACAATAAAAAATTTCTGAAAACATTATATTGCAAAAATACTCCTCTCATTGAGATCTACATTTGATTCAATTGTTTGAAAACTCTGCGATGAACCGTTTTTGAGTTAAAGCCCTTGACGCGTTTCGGTAAATTGGTTTTTTAAACGCTTACAGATAATATAGTAAACATATATGTTTAAAGTGATCAGTATGAAAAGACCTTCAATTTGAGTACCAGGTTGAAGGTCATCGGTGACCTTTGACCTTGACCTTTGATCTTGTTAGGGGATAAACTCAGAAACTATAATAGATAGCTGAAAAACTATATTAGCAAAAATGTTCAACATGTCAAGGGCTATATTTGTTTCTTTGGACCGAAGCTCTCTGGTGACTCTCTAAAGAGTTATTGCTCTTGACGCGTTTGGGAAAATGGTTATTTACATATAACTTTAAAACCGTTACAGATAGTATAGTCAAGTAACATATCAAATTAATCAGTAGGAAGAGACCTTCAATTTGAGCACAAGGTCAAAGGTCATCAAGGTCAGCGGTCAAGGTCATAGCCAATTTTTAGGGGTTTTTTTCATTAAAATCTTAGCAACAGTTAAAATAGGTGATCAAATGTAAGGGAGAAAAGGAAATAAATGCAATTACCAACCGGTAGTGACTTTCATGAAATCATGGTGAAAACTGGTGAAAGACCTTGCAATTGTTCTCTGAACAATTGACCTTTTAATTCTTATTAGAATTGCAATTGCATGTATTTCATTTTGTAATAAATTTGTTTTATATGAATTTTATGTTCATGTAAGTGTATGTATTTAGTGTACATGCAAGTAGTGAGATGTTAATAAAGTGTTGTATCTAAAAATATTTATTTGCACTAACAACAGCTCTATTAACATCCCTTTAGCATTTCATCTTCGTAAAGAAAGATGACAAGGAAGATTTTCCATCAAGTGAACATTAAATCCAGTTTACATCAAACAAACTAAAGAGAGGGAAATACACACTAGTAAAACCTTGACGGCTTTACATTATTGACTGCGTCTATTACAGGATTAGGACTGATTGAACATTTTCATCGTTGAAAATTGAAACCTACTGTAATCCTGGAGAGGCCGAGCAAAGCGACATTTTTGTGCCATATTTAATTTATAACACCGCATTACTGTTGAAACGAAATACAAAAATAAGAGAACCCATGCAAAATTAGCAACCAGTTTTTAAAATTAACAATTTCAGTTTTTAAAAGCTTTTTATTCATCTATTTGTATGTTGATTTTTTTATTATTGACAGCCACTGAACTGAACTACATTGTAAAAACGGAATCTAGAGAAACTTGATAAAAGGTCTTTCAAAAAAGATACGTGTTGCATCATTTTAACCGATTTTAAAAAATGTGAGTAACCCTAATAAAACGTATCATACTTTAAGGGTTTGCCTCGCACCAAAAATAACAAGGGATAGTTTTCCTAACATAGTAGACTATTATGGCCCTGTCACACTATAACACACGGCGCAAACGTGTGCCGACGTGTGGAAATATTTTCGTACACGCTGGCCCAGTGTGCGTTGCACGTTACAAACACGTAGACACAAGTCGGCGTGCGTTGTTGAACGTTCGGTGCGTTGGAAATATTGAACATGCTCAAAATTCCACGACGTTTGTCAACGTGTAGTTGATAAGTTATGCACACGTTAGACGAACTCTAGAGGTAGGTTATACACGCAATGTAGCAGTTTCTCGTAAGTTGTTTTAAACGTGCAAAGAATGCAAACCGAGCGTCCTTGTAACTAAGGAGTAACGTATTAGCCGATGTTTCATTGTTAAAATAATGGTTAAAAGCAAGGCAAAATACCAAAGGAATGTAAAGAGCTGCTTTATTTCAGCATCAGACTGACATATTTTCTTAAGATACATTTATAAAATGTAAGATATATGATATATTTTTAAGATACATTTTGTGATTTTTGGGGACGCATCCCTCCTGTAAATCCGTCGTTTTATCAACGACATTTCTATTCCATTTCTACCTTTGCAAATGACATTGGGGTGAAGAATTTCTCACTGATCTGACGTAAGATTGCCAAAACGCTATACAGACGTTATCTGAAGACCGTTATGGATGCGTTCGGTATACGTCAAGTAAGCTAGTAAAACGCCTTGTGAGCGTTGCAGACAAGTTATTGATAAGTTTTCCGTCAAGTTTAGGTCGTTAGCCTTACGTTATATGCGTCCAACAAGAGAATTTCTTCAATTTCTTCGGCGTCTGCCAACGTTCTTACAAAAAATCGCGAATGTCGCATACCTTGGCTAGAACATTATAGTGTGACAACGCCTTAAGGCGGAAGAATTATTATGTTTGCGTGTAACGTGAATATAGATTTCCTCCTACCAAGGTGTCACCGACACGCAAGAACAAAATATTTTATTAATTATATCGCCATCTGAATGGGATCCAAACTTAAATATGGCATGAAAATGTTACAAAACCAGTTTTCTTAAACACAACGATTCTTCTTTCATTGTTAATATATTGCTGTATCGGAGTTCTTATATATGTTCAGTTATAACGCTCAATAACGCAATATCGATATGCTGGATGAGGTCATTTCGCCTTCTCGATTTCGTTTTCTGAATGATCCCGTTTTTCAAATTGGAGTTTTCGTGATTTCGAGTTTCGTATCGGAAGTGACTTTGGCCATCTCAAAATATTATATTGATAACTTTAATGCGAAAACAATATGTATTTTCTAAATCATAATTTTAAAAATTCATGTCGCCGTGGACAAGTTAGTCAAAGAATTTCATGAATAAGATCGTGATTGTAACTGAATGTTTCCACTAACTTACAAATTAATACCTGCCTTTACAACAGTGTTACAGGCTCCATAAATTCATAAAAAAAACTAATGAAGTTGTATAGCAGATATGAAAATTTGATATCAAAATATGGCGTTATGAAGTACTATTGTCCAGAGTTCTTATCGTTGTTTACGTTTGTCTTTTGTTTTACTTGTGATTTCCCTGTGCCTTTCCCTGATAGATTATAGTTTTCAGCCATTGTAATACATTTGTTGACGCTTCTTGTTTTGTTTCTTTTTTATGTAATTTGCAAGGAAAATTACGTAAATGAATGTCTAGACGGTAAAGGGTATTAGAACCGATTCAATAAATCTGTCCCCACCGTCAGTTTGTGACGTTTATATCTTTTGTCAGCTTCTGAGTTAAATAAAACACAATGTCGTCAAATGTGGACGGACAGTCATACACAATGTAACATTGTGTTATCTTTTAACAAAGGAACTGTCAGTTTTTGATATAGAAGCAAGCAATGAATCAGTCAAACACTTCATTTGATTGGTCAAGAAGTTCAAGTAGGGACACATTTATTGAATCGACCCTATCACACATTTAGTACATATATGAAAGTATTTGCATGTCAAATAATAGCCGGAAGTCAGATCAAGTTATTTGCCCTCAGGGCTGATATCGATATTTGCCCTGAAAATCCATATTGTGCCCTAAAAATTCACTTCCGGTAATCTGTCAATCAAACTGAAGGTCGGTCTGTCGGATTTTTTACAGTAATTTTCCTGTGATAAAGATTATGTTATTCTGATGTACAATGTTAACGTTTTACACTACTAACGTTCATGTGACGTCATTTAAACTCATTTCCATCCTCTTTCCACGGGCTTTTCACAAAAGAAAATATTGTGTAGATTATTGTTTCGGAATGGAGATAGCTGTATATTGCATTTAAGCTTTGTGGGTGTCAGTCTTAATTTACACGGTCTACCTGTTTGTCTAGCTTCATAGTTGCGTCATTAAAAAATGCATTGGAATACCAAAGCAAAGGGGGAAATTCTTATAAAATTTTGACAAATTGACAAAGACAAACCTAATAAACGCTACAAAACAGTGTGAACCGTACAAAACTGGAGGTATCATTGTGTGTTCCGGCCAGAAGGGTAGTTGACCTTTACAAAGCTTACTATATACAGAACAATGATCTTCCATGTCTATACGACCTTTATCCTTACAGGGAATCTTCAATTTTTCAATCTAACTCCACATTCCCTATTTGTTAGAAAGATTGTCGAAAAGGGCATTATGTATATTTTTACTACACAGTTACTTTTCTCTTATTTTTTTTAAATGCAGTTGTTATCCAAGATCATAATTTTTTAAATGCTAAAAATATTGTTAATCTAATTTAGGTTTGTATAAAGCCTTCTTCAACAGGTTTAAAATAAGTGATAAATAAATCATTACATGTCATTTTCCATGCCGTCTCTGGTATTAGCCCTCAACCCATATCAGCCCTCGAGCTACGCCTTCGGGCTTGATATGGGCGTCTCGGGCTAATACTAGGGTCGGTATGGAAAATGACATGTAATAATCTGTAATTATCAGTTACCTACGTTTATACCCGTAGGCATTGAGATTGTACCAACCTGAAGCACTTCTGTGAAGCCTGAGGCGTAGCCAAAGGCTGTACAGTGCTGCTGAAGGGTGGTACAATCTCAATGCCTACGGGTAGAAACGTAGGTAACGGATTTATACCCGGCTGTCATTTATTGCATCGAAAAAGCATATTAATGGAAGTAAATCTGTACGAAATTTCAACGTCATCTGTGTTGCGCAATAAAACAATTATGATAAATATGCAGAAAATGCCCCACTTTCCATTTCGAGGATGGTACCTAAGGTACCAACTTCAGACTTTGCTGTTTTCTTTAGGTTATTAAGTTTTTGGCGCCAGTTTTTACTTACTAACGTCATAGAATATGTGACGTTATCACAAAGGAATTCGGGTGCATGGGATTTGAACCAACGGGCTGCCATCCAATCAAAAGCCGGCATTCATCACAAGCCGGGAATAATTTTATATGCATCCTGTGTAAACTTAAATTTCGCGTATATTAATGGTGTTAATTGTTAATTGTTCTTTTCGTTTTGGATGACTTGATTTAGTTTGTTGGTTTGTAATTTTTTGAAACATGACTCGCCATTATAAACATATTGCCCTTGGTTGAATATGTTTAGGAAGATTAACACACGAGGTAAAAAATTATCACCCGACACGAAGTGAACATCTTCATCAAAGGGCAATATTTTTTTTATTATACTTAATGCCGAGTTGCAAAATCGTTAAAAATCGTTAGTATAATCGTCTATCTGGTAGATTGATATTTTTTTAAACGCCTAGTTAATATCAATTTGATGTAAGAAACGGTTATCAGAATACACAGTTTACAATATATTTCCACCGAATTCTGTCCTTCACGATGTCATCTATTTCGGATTTCTGATTTGTATAAATATATAAAATTTGGTAGATAAACATCAAAATACCGTGCCTAGCTAATATCAACTTGATACATGAAACAGTTTTTAAGATTAAGCAATCTATAACATTCTGCTCGGGTCCGATGTTAAACTATTGACTGCAGAGGTGGCAGTCTTGGATTTATATTCGGTTTATAAATCATACATTATTTTGTTAATGACAATCATGTTGCTATACAAATTTAAAATCATCTTTATGTTTGAAACGATTTTCCCTCATTTGCAGTGACGCACTATTTTCCATATTCGTTTAGTTAACCTTTTTTATTACTGGTGAAATTCCTTGTAAAGAAAGAAAGACGGAGATACAATGTAGAGATAAATCTGTTAGTTACAAATGGAGAAAAGTTTAGCTACAAAAAGCTTATATTGGTCATTTTATGGTAGTTCCCACCAGATGTTAAGTTGGGGGGAACTACTTAATTACTTTTTCTTGATCATAAAATGACCTAAATAAGCTTTAATTCATACTAAATATTTTACGAAAGGATATGGAGTAAATGAACATAAGACCATAACACATAATTATGTTAACTCCAACTGCAATAATTTTAATGAGCTGTATGGCCATTTCGGAAATTAATTCCTCATCAGCATTTGTGATATCATCTTGCTAAATTATAAATGTAGACAAAAACACATATATTCTTTTAGAATTACATGTAGTTATGAATTTCATATTTTTAGCTGTGAAATCACTCATGCATTTGATAGACGAAAACATAAAAACGCGAACATAGAAAAATAAAAAACACGAGAATGCGAAAATGATAAATGCAAAATAGGGAAAGCGAAAACGTGAACACAAAATGACCGTCTATATTGAAAAATTTCTTTATTTTATTTGAGAAATGTTCAAACTCGAAAGCAACCATACATTTCATGTTATGTACAACTTATCTTTTAAACCAAAATGCAGTTCAGTTAAGAAACAAATGACCTCCAAAACACTGTATTGCTCATCTGGACCTTGACTTACGTAGAAAGTATTCGTTAAAGGGTCCAATGTTAAAAACTATGTGTTTCATGTTTTCGCTTTGATCAACGATAAACAATGTTTCTTGCTGTTGACCATCTTGGATGATGAAAAGTGAAATTCGAACATTTTTTTACAGGGGACAACCTAAAGACTATTGTGGCATAGTTTAGTTCCAATCGAATATATGTTGCTTTTGTGGAAATTTTTTGAAGAACGAAAACAAGAAAAAAACAGCAAATGAACAACAGCAGATCTGTAAGAATGAAGGAAAACTTAAGAACAAAATACATTAGAATAGACAAAGAGGTGAAGATCAAAATAATCTTTACCATGCAATATTGTATATGCATTACTAATTCAGTGATCAGGCGTAACAATATCAAAATTCCGAGCGATTTAAACAATGTGGGACATTCAGTAATGCTACGGGATGTTAAAACCAAGACTCACTTAATGCATCTCTACGGGTAACAATCTGTTCTGTCTCATACCTGTATGTTTTTTAATATTAACATTTCAAAGATTCGAGCTTTGCACAATATTTTTTTTTCTGATATGATTAATTTTTCATGCTTTTCCATAAATGTCACTCCCTGATCTTGCTTTTGTTTTATGCAAATGTATGTCTCTCATTTTGAGTATTTTGCATGTGTTTTTATCTGTAGGTATGTCGGACAAAAATTGGGAAAAAAGAATAAAAAGGATAACATTAAACACAAACAATGACCGAAAAACACAGTCACACGCCACAATGTACCAAGAACTGCACAAGAATAAAAAAACAAACAAATTGCAAAAGACAAACGTAAACAACGACCGGAACTCGGAACAGCTGGCATTAGCAAAGGCCAGTTGATGGGTAATACCGGTTTATTAGTACCCAAACAGTTGGGATAGATAAGTACATACTATTCAGAACAATAATTATATTGGTGGTAAACTTAAGAACTTGAACAATATTTGTAATTTCAAATATTGGATTTTTTTTCCTTTAAAAGACGTTCAATTATTTTCGTAGATTGTTGTGAAAAATCCAAAATCCAAAAGAGGTTAGTTTTGTAGAAATGATCGTATATACACAGCTCTGTCTTAATATAAACACAAAATAAACTTCATTGAAAGTTTCATTTAAGAAAAAGAAAAGTTATATCCATTAATTCCTCGACCTCATCCTAATTTTTGATAGACATGAAGGTTGTTTTCAAATTGTGCCATCTTTCTTCTTCCATGTCTTGATTCATAACTTTTGTGTTAATCTGAACTGCCACCTTAATCCTTGTCATACTTTTATACTTGTATATAGGTTAAAATTATGTATATTCAACCTTTACATTGTCATACAAATGAAATTGTGTTATATGTTTTTGTGCGGAGAAGACTTAGTAAGATTTGTAAACTTGCGTCTTATTCTATTGTCTATTTTGTTTGACAATAAAATATTTTTAAACTTAATTTTGGTGTTAACTTCCAATACTCATTTTTTTTTAAGGTTGGAAGAATTCCAGATGAAAACTTGTACTTTTTGGGGGAAATGAGTGGAAATTGATGGCATTTCAAAAATATTCCATAACCAGGAAAAAATTAAAGTTTATGAGTTGAGTTTAGTTTTGTTTCACTAATACAGGTACCTACAAGTCCCTTATGGAAGATGTTACCGTTGACATCTGACATTTGGTCAGATATGCAGACTTATCTATCTTTTTCCATATCATTACATGTAAAATATTTTGCCCATGAAGACCTACTTTTCATGTTATATTCTAAAAGCATGTAACTTTAAGGAATTTCAGACATAATTTTAAAAAATGACATTACTTCTTCTCTAAGTTTTCAAGATTTACAAATATCTATACAAAGCCTATGGAAAACCTAGAAACTTGTCATTTCCCGCCAAATTTTCAATTGCGTGTATTTCAAAATCAAGCGCATAAAACCTTTTTTTACTTGGTTATTGTCACCGTTTCATTAAGACCTACTGCTATAGGACATTATTAAGAAATTCTCTTTACTTTCATTCAAAGATGGCAACTCAAATAAACTATCGAAATTTCCCAAAAATGTTGCAATAGACGGAAAACAACTTATTATTATTCAGTTTGTTTGACAGTAAAGTTCCCTAAACATTTCATAACCTTTTTATGTTGGATTAAGCCTGCTACATGTACATACACTTGTAATAACCTTCGTTGATGTGTGACCTTCAAGGTTCTACCCCTCATAAAGTGAGACTGTTTTGATTTCCACATTCATCCGCTGCGTTACAAATATTTCATCGGTTATGCGAGTGAAAAAAGTTTATTTCAAAGAGATGTCACCTCAGGCCGACTTCTGAAAGACTGAATGCAGAGAAAGAAACAGTGTTTATAATTGATTGACAGTACACAACGAAAAGTGAAGGAAAATACAATAGTGAGCGTTCCTGGTGTATTAAGGATATACCAGACTAAATCTTCTCTGTAGAAATATAGTATATTAAGCATGCGTATCTTATCTGATCGGATTCAAATGCACCAACTAATGTGTTGTCTTCAATGTCAAATTTAAGGTTTTTCTTTAATCGGGATGTAAGGATGATGTTCAAATACCCGATATCCTATTTCCAACAACACTGATCATTTTACGTAAATATGATTACCGTTCTCTATTTTTACTTTATATGGCAGAAAGGTTCAACAAAAAGCAGATTACAATTCATACAAATTTCTCTACAACATAAACATGGTTACATTTTAGACGATGTTTTAAAAGGCTAATAAATCGGCAAAACAATACAGGAGTAAAAGGTAGAAAAGGGAAAAAAGAGGATAAAAATCATAAAACATTGAAAAGAAGAACCAACACATAGGGAGATGATAAAATGACAAAGATGAAACAATGAAACAATAAAGCATAAAACGAAAAGGAACCCAAAAGAAAACAAGAGAAGGGGCAGTCGGAAACGACAACTAATCCCCTCGCCCGTTTATGAATGTTTGCCTAGTAATATAAGCACTCAAGGAAGTTGTACCATTCAAGATCTGGCTCGTTACTTAAATCTGAGCCAGTCATGCAAGAAATGTTGTGACCTTATTTCAATCAGGAGCCTCAAACCTAAAGCATATATGCATCTACTGATGAAAGATTAATCTTCTGCAAGTTGAAGTATCTAAAGTCCAGACTGTAACACAAACTTTATCCTAAGACATTCATGCATGAAATGTAGGTCAAACTGACCTAATTTTTATCTGGAGCTTTGTAACTTTACAAGATGCATCTACATACAAAATATTATTCTTCTACCAGTTGTAGTATCTAAAATACAAGCTGTAACACAAACTTTAACCTAAGTCACTCATGCATGAAATGTAGGCCAAAGTGACTCAATTTTCTTCTGGAGCTTCCTAACTTTACAAGACACTTATACATACAAAATATTATTCCTCTACAAGTTGTAGTATTCCAGATCAGGACTCTTACAAAAACTTTAACCTAAGTCACCCATGCATGAAATTAAGGTCAAAGTGACCTATTGTGTATCTGGAGCTTCCTAACTTTATAAGATGCATCTACATATAAAATATTATTCCTCTGCAAGTTGTAATATCCCAGATCTGGACTCTTACAAAAACTTTTAACATAAGTCACTCATGCATGAAATGTAGGTCAAAGTGACCTTATTTTTATCTGGAGCTTCGTAACTTTACAAGACGCATCTACATACAAAATATTATTCCTCTACAAGTTGTAGTATCCCAGATCTGGACTCTTACAAAAACTTTAACCTAAGTCACTCATGCATGAAATGTAGGTCAAATCCACCTTTTCTACATATCAACCTCAAGTACTCCTCAAGATGCATCCATGGACAAAACAATGTCCATCTACTACTTGTTACTCAAAAGATATATGGTCTTAAGTTTTGAACGGCTGGACGGACGGACGGACGAACGGACGAACGGGTAAAAAGCTATATCCTCTTCCCAACTTCGTTGGGCGAGGGTATAAAAAAGGAGAAAAAAAACCAAAAAACCTGAAGCACCGAAGGGCAAGTCTAATCTGGTTAATTACGATTTTTCTGTTCTACATAAAGAATACATGACGGGTAACCCCTTAATAGAATTGACTGGAGATTTCAGTCACAAAACGAAAGTCACACACAGCAGATGCCTGAAACCTGAAAAAGTGGTTTTCTTATTTCAAAGTACTGAAATATTTTAAGTTTCTTGCGTCCTTCATAGTTTTTTGTTTGCTTGTTTGTTTATTGTTTATTTTTTTTTCATACCATCATATTTGTCTCACGCTTGAGGCAGGTCCTTGCCAATCTGTCCCGAATTCAATACAGCTATCTGTGCTTCCGTTAAATTTCGGCAAAAGCCGCACTTTCAAATTGGTGAAACAGTTTTTCTCAACGACATGCCTATTCTAATTTGACATGTAGTTGAAATACATACTTATGTAGCTTTGTATATCCAGTTTTGTAATAGGAGAAACAATTAAATGTGCAGATGGTCAGAGTATAAGAGTGTATCTGTGTAATGGTAGGTTTACACCGCCGATCAAAGCAACTCGACCGAACTCGATCTATGAATATTCATGAATATTCATTGTTCGGGACACTGATCTTGAATGCTCGTGTTCGGTCTACTAACCAAATCGGGGCGATCTGACTAGCTCTGCTGAACTCGAGCTGTGTTCCCGAATATTTTTGACATGTCAAAAAATATCGTGAAGAGGTCGTGTGCATTATATGTCGAGAACAGGTCGGGAATCAATCGGGGTCTGATCGAGGTAGTCGTAAAGAGGTCCAAAAGGGGTTGGTCTTGATCGTGTTTCAAAATTTGTTGCCGATCATGCCGATTTCTACCCGACTTATTCGCTTCTCGATTTATGCCATTTCTCGACTAACACGAATCATTCTTTTTTTTCTATACAAGATCTTCCCGACCATAACCCGATATTTTCCCGACCTGTATCCGACTTTTACTCGACCACTCAAGACCTTTACTCGATTTAACACGACAACATGTCATATTTTCACAATATCACAACATGAGGCTTTTCTGGGGCCTTAATTCAGTTTTTGAAGAAGCCTTCCAATGGACTCCAATGACTATTGTGATCAATTTTGGTTGATGAGGGCCTTACTTCAGTTTTTTAAAGGAGCCCTCCATTGGACTCCAATGACTATTGTAATCAAGTTTGGTTGATGAGAATCTGCCAGATACTATCTCAAGTGGGAACCAGCCAAGTACTATTGTTTTTCAATTTTGGCCAATTGGCAAAGTAGTTTCAGAGTAGAAGATCTTGGAATACCTAAGTAAGGTCGAATATTAAATAATGTTCCCCGTTGGATTGCATTCAGACAAGATAGATACTACTTTGAAATTGGAACATCCAAGGACTATTTTGACCAATTTTGGCTGCAATTGGTCTGGTGAAAATCCTTCTGGTACAATGTTTAACTTATTCGCCCTTTGGCGGTCATCTTGTATTAGCTGACGATATGGTGGACACTATTTTGAAAAAGGACCATCATTTGGCAATCGTAACAAGTTTGGTCTAACTGGCTTAGGGGTTTCAGAGGTAACGTTTGAATGAGTTTACCCATAAGATCCAATTTAAAACTTTTTTCCCAGTTGGCGATTATATTTGATTAGGAGCGGACATGACGGTTTTTTCACATTGAACCAATCGAGGTCTATCATGACTCTGCGGTTTCTGGGTAGAATTTATTTGAATGCAAAGTTCATGGACAACGGACACAAAATAATGGCAAAAACTCAACCTGGCTATATCAGGATTGTAGAAAAGAATATAAGTTTGTGCATGCTACTAGTAGAATTAAAGGATGACGCGCAGAGGGCTTAAATTCAATCGACTAGCTTGACCCGGGGAGCTTGGCTGACAATTTGAAATTGAATCCAAAATGTACCCAATATACACATTCCAGAAACAGATTCACTAAACACTTGAATTCAAGAATAAAATATTGTTTCTTCCGAGCAGGTTGGTACTCTTATCACAATATTTGATTCAAGCTAAATGACATAAGAAAAATGCGATTTTGAACATTTGTAACATGTACAAGACGATAACATAATCTTTTAGATTTGCACCGGGCAAATGATGTACACAACGGGCAGCTGTTAACCATTTACACTTTTTAAAAACCGGATTTTTTATATAGAATGCAGGTTTAAAGCTATACACGGAAACTGCTGTAAATCTAGTTACCACCGATATCATGTGATGATATGTCTTCTGTTTTATAACTTAATACCGAACTTACTGTGAATTAAGTTTCTGCATATGCGCATTTCGACAACTTGCAGATAAAATCTTAGTGTTTGAAAGACCATAAACTCAGAGATGTTTAAAAACTAATAAAGAACAAATAACCAATAAGATCTAAATGAAAAGCCAAAATCAGCTAAGGACAGATTATATATTATATATCAGATTTGACAGGAAAATCGCACAGTAGCATTCTGACACATGATGAGGAGGATGACCTGCTAGTATGTGAAACCGAATTCCTCTAAATGATGACTTTGAGGCATTTGCTATTGTCTAACCGAAAATACGCACCTTCTGCGTCAGATCCGCCTTCTCTGCTACTCTATATCTACCACAATTATCATCATTTCCTTGAAGCATCAGCCACATGGGCAACAAATATTGCTGCTGTACCACCATTCTGAACTGTTCCCTGAATTTTCACGTTTTATCCCCATGTATACAAACGTACTGACAGGACAAAACTCGAGCACACTCGACCATTTCACGATCTTCTGCCGACCAGGTCTAGTTAATCAAACACAAATCGGGCTATGATCTGGCTCAATCTGACAAAGTCTGGTTGGTCGAATGAGGGTCGAACATAAGTCGTACGTGAATCGTAAAGAGATCGAGAATGGTCGAGTGTAAGTCGTGTTAAATCGATTAAAGGTCCAGTGGACATCGTGAACTTAGCTCGATCAATGAATTTTATGACGTTGATCGGGATAAAACAGCATGGTCGAGTTGATCGAGTTGGTCTGATCGGCGGTGTAAACCTAGAATAACTTCCAATTTTGGTAAATATGGACATTGCAAATTAAAATGGAAAGCTTATACTTGTTATCCCCTCGCCCAACAAAGTTGGGGAGGGGATATAGCATCTCGCCCGTCCGTCCGTCCGTCCGTCCGTCCGTTCGTCCGACCTTAGGTTAAAGTTTGCGTTAAGGTTCATATCTGATGAACTACATGTGGCACATCAATCATCTTTGGTCAGTAAATGCGCCTTGGAGAGTGATGCTGCTTCGGATGATAATTGGGTCACTC
>MJUU01011600.1:0-22840 GCA_002080025.1 Modiolus philippinarum
CTTGTAAATGTGCAGTGTAATAATACTTCCCAAGAAAGGAGACAAACAGTTTCGAAAAGGGAAACACTTAGCTTAAAAGATTAAAGCATCATCGAGACAATCTTTGACTTGGGAGAAAACACTAGTTAGATAAAACGATATGAAAAGTGCTTAGAAAGTGTAGTAGACCACTGAAGTAACAAATATATCAGATATAATTATAAAATAGACCATACAGTAAGTTTATTTACCCGTCTGTGCAAATGTGGTATGTTAAATTAAGAACGGGAAAAGGTGCAGAAAAGTGATATTTAAGGTAAGCTAACAAAATACTAGAAAAATAAATAATTATTTTGATAAAATAAAGAAAACAAATAAAATTTTATAATCGGAAAAGGCTAATTTAAAGTATTGAAAAATAAGTAATTTCCAGCAACGAAAAATGACTGTAGTTTTTAGTACCGAAAATAACTGTACTTTTCTGTATTGAAACGTTACCGTAATTTTTTGTACGAAAAAGTGACTGAAATTTTCAGTACTGGAAAATGACTGTAATTTTCAGTACTAAAAAGTGACTGTGATTTTCAGTACTGAAAAATGACTGTAAATTACTGTACTGAAAAGGGACTGTAATTTCCAGTAATGAAATTTGACTGTAATTTTCAGTACTAAAAAGTGACTGTAAATTCCAGTACTGAAAATGACTGCAATGTTTAGTACTGAAAGTAACTTCCTTTTACATTACTGTAAAGATGCAAGAATTAAATGTACTGAAAATATATGAGTAAGAAATGTACTGAATGATGATATTTGTTACCAGTACTGTTCATAAAGTGGCATTAAAAGTACTTGAAAAATGTAGGTAAATTGTTGGTAGTGTAATCTGACATGGGAAGTTATCCAGTATTAACCAAATGTATATTGCCTATCAATTAAATACGGGACTTTTGATCGTGTTCAATCCGGAAACAAATCTATTTTTACACGACAAAATCAATACATCAATAAAATGCATTGAGAGGGACTAACTAATGAATGAACACTATTGAGCTGAGGGAGATTTATATTTAATCGATTTGTAGCGCTTCAGGTTAATTTTTTCAATTAAAATTTAGTTGAAGAATTGTCATATAGGGAAAATTATAAATGCACTTCAATTTCATAAATCGTTGTTTTTATGAGGTATATATTTATTTCAATAGGTTTAGAAATCCAGTATTCCTCCTTACTGGTATCCGAGGCGATGGTTTTCGCCTTCAATTACATGAAAATTCCTATCTCGAAAGTCCCGTATTTACCTGCCTGTTCGCCCTCAAAATAGAAAAATCCGACACTTTAGAATTTTTAACCTGTCTTACAAAAGCAAGAAAAAATCACATGTACACAGCGCTATAACAGTGCCATTTTTCTGTTATGTATGGTCATTCTTGATCTACATGCAAAACTTCAGAAAAATATATGTTCAAATAAAAGCAGTAATTGTAAAATTTCCATTATCTAAAGGAAGTGAAACAGACTTAAGTACTATAGTGTTAAATGTGGATATGTGCCCGAAATTCAGGGGACACTTACATTTGTTTGTATTAAAAATCAAGATTACCTGCAATACAAACAAGTGTAAGTGAATTTCAGGCAACACAAGAATTTTGGCGAATTTAGTTTTGAAAATGAACTTTTCCTGTCCTCCAATTCAAAGGCTCATGTGATAACATTTAGCTTTTGGATAGCTATCCACATTTAACACTACTAAATATTGTTGAACAATTTTATAATAACAAAACTTCATACTATGTGTAACAAATGCAGTAGTCTCAGTAGGCAAAAGCTTTCAAATAGATACAAATCTGCCAGTAAAATCAAACTTTGGTGCTGAAATACGAAGCAATCTAAATTACTTCAGTCTGTTTCACTTCCTTTAGATAATGGAAATTTTACAATTTCCATATATTTTTCTAAAGTTTTGCATGTAGTTTCTATATAACAAATAATTTACACAATGTATGTCTGAAACATAAAGTAATGCATTAAAGAACATTTTTATGCAACATATATAAAATTGAGTTATGTGATATGAAAGGAAGACAATCAATAGATTGAAATGGTACAATTTTCTGGGTTCTTCAATTTAAGTCTCAGGATGCCGAAGTATATGTATTTATTTACGCAAACCCAAATTATCATTTTGGTGACTTTTTGTTACTCCAATAAAACGAAATTATCAGGGGTTTTCTGATCAATTCGAACTAACCCAAGATTCGGCCATACATATCCATTCATAAGAATTACCTTTGCATAAATTGGTCAGCTATAAGCTTAACCAAAAGTATATTTTAAAGATAGTGTGGGATTTTCCTTTAATGTTACCTAGGCGAGAGAAATAGCTTCTTTGACGTCAACAAAGACTAAAAAAATTATACACCAGAGAGTACAAAGTGTATAAAAACTCCCACTAGAGATATTTTTTTTTCTATGTGGCTATTTTTCATATAATGCTTCTAGCCAATGACTCCAAAGTAAGAAATACTTAATAAAACATTCTGATTGTCTGTATATATAACTAAAAGGATGTAAAGCAAACAATAACACATCTTGTTGTGCTGATACGTTGCTGTTAGATATTCAGTTCAATTTAGGTATGTGTGTGGCTTCTATGTACATCACTAAAACCTCATTGTTGAAGGCCTCGTAGAGTTGTTCCATTGCATGTTTACACCATGTATTTGTAGATACTTTGACTCGTATGCATTTTTACTACAAAAACTTTCATCTTTAATTACGAAGATCATAACCCAAATATTGGAGAAGTCCTTGACAAAACAGATTTCCTTTAGAAAGCAGTTGAATAGTAAACATTAAGATCTAGACTCAAGATGTAATAAGGACACATTAACTTTGATAAAGGGAAGATCTGTAATATAAACAATGTCATGAATTTACCTATGTTTATAACTCTTTATAATATGTTTGGTTATCTTATCAGCACATTGTGTATCAAAGATGTCCACGATACACAATGTCTTTGTTTTTGGGACCTTGAAAAGGGGGCAACCCAATTTCCACGTGCTAGATGATCCAACAAATGGCAATGCCGTATTTATAGCAAAGGGAACCACTGAGGAAAAATATCCAGTTGTTATCACAAGCAGGTGTAATATTCCTTTCATGTTACCTGTCCCAGGTGTTGGTAAGGTAGGTAATGTTGTTAAAAAATGCCAGAAACTGATTAAAAATCCAGAAAAGCTGCGACGTAACTTACATTCTTTACGTAATAAGGTAAATTGACAAGATACTCTGCTTGTACCCGTTAAATTAGCTTTGAGATCTAGTGACCTGAAGATACTGCCGATGTCTACTGAAATATATGATGATTCTTAACCAAATCCTGCGGGATGTTTTGAGCTTGATTTTTCTTCCGTAGTGGGATAGTGTTTTACCAGTAGACTAGGCTCCTTTAGCTAGCCGGCAGATTAGCGGCGAGCACCGCTTGACCCATCTTTCAAAAATCCGTATTGTCATATTCTCTCTTTTCAAGATTGTGGTCATGGAGTTAGATGTCTACCTGTATTAGTTTTATTCGTATGTTTACTAAACTAAAGGGAAACGGGACAGATAAAGGGGAGGTTAGGGTACCCTTAAACCGGTTTAAACCTACTGCTGGCTTTTGCTAGAGCCGGTACCAAGTCCGGCTATCCCGAGTTCGTATCGTTGTTTACGTTTGTCTTTTGCCTTATTTGTGATTTTCCTGTGTAGTTCCCTAGCAGATTGTGGCATTTAATTATAATTTTTAGCCATTGTAGGTGTTTCCTGTTGTCCCTTTTATTACACTGATAAGGTAGGGTGGAGAAAACAATAATATCTTAACTGAATTATGAACAAACGCAATTTTATCTACGTGTGTTGCACGGCAAATAAATGATCAATGCTTTGAACTGCTTTAATTTGTCAGTTATGGTTTACTATAGTCTTGTTCATGTGAGAATTTGTATTATAAATGCACTTTCAAAATTTAACATTTTGACTTTCATACTTTCTTAAAAAAATAATATAATAATATTTTTACCATCATACTACCCGTTCTTTCCCGATTCCATTGGCCAATTTCCTTACAATCCATTAACTGGATAAGTGTCCTATTGTCGTCAATATGCTGAATTGTCTTTTGGTCCCGTATGACAATGTTTATAAGAGTAGCTACTTTGCCCGATATTTTATGATGCTGAAGACACCGCATCCATTTGCTAAATGAGATCAGACATCGATGTAATTCATTGTTGAAGGCTTCATGATGACGTCAGTATGAATTACAACAACAAAAGCGTTGAACCTTTAGCTCGACCTTAACATGTATTTGAAGGAATGGTGTACCGTATACATTTATGTCTCTTTATTTCTTCATTCGAATATTTTAGTGCAAACAACAGATTACATACAATAAGAACTTGGTGTTGCGATATAAACTTTCACTCTTAACCATAATTTGCAGAAATTTGTAATTTTTGAAATTTTGAGTTGCGATTGATCATCACAATATATCAACATACACAAACAAAAGTTCGAAGTATACACCCGCAGTTCTAGATATATTTAGATGATTTACAAATAGATCTACTGCAACAAACACAGTATTGGTATTTTTTTTTGTTGGTTGGAACGGGGTTGGAAATATACTATAACTGTTTTAAAAGCTATGTTAGACGAATAATTTGTAATAGGAACCTAAGGTTCGGGGAACAGCACTTCCACTCCCTTTTAATATATAATGTATTTACAGTCTTTGCTAATACAGACCTTCGAGACTGAAACGAATAATCTTTATATCAAAAGTACCCGAATGGAGGGTAGTCCCCTTAATAAGCGAAGGCGGGAACCTAACAGGAACGCAGTTTTGTGCCAGTTTTCCCTCCTGCATTCGTCATAAAACATTTTCATGTGTAAAATTTTGAGTTTTCATTTTATGCTGTCGTTGTCGCTTCAGTGGTATATGTTTAGCATAAACGACAAAAGGGCATTTCAAATTCTTATTTTAAATTTACAGTCATCCACGTAAGTATATTCTGTCCACAATTTTTCAATTTTTGTTAAGAATGATGTAGTTTAAGGCGAGATAACTCTACATTACTCCGATATATCCATATAAAACTGTATAAGTGAACTATTAAGTATGATTTCAATTTATTCTACTTCAGAATATTGTTGGCGAAATCTATGAAGTTGATGACAAAATGTTAAATCGTCTAGATATCCTGGAAAGACGACCAGATATTTTAAATCGACGTGAAATAAACATCAATTCAAATGGAGTCCTGTTCAAATGTTGGTGCTATCACTTAGCATATCACCGTCAAGAGTTACTGGAACTTCCAATGATTGACGATTACGATACAAATGGCACTCATGGACTTCCATACGTTCGGAACTCGTTAGAAGTTTGTGATGATTTCAGTGACGTTCAGTATAAATAATAGTGTAATGCTCACATTGATAGAGATTAATTTGATAGTAAAATTTGATAGTAATGATAGTAAAAAATTCTTTATGGTACATAATATTAAACAAAACGTCTAAAAGATGGCTATTTATCTCCTAAATCATATGCCTTATGTTGTCCTTATGTTCAACTCTGATCTTTATAACTAACAGAAACAAAATTTATAAATTACATGTATCAACAGTGTTCTATCTTATTATGTATTAGTATCCCTGTAAATCATGTTCTTCTCTTGTATATGTTGCTCTCATTGCTCCTTGTGGGCTCCTCATTTGGAAATAAAGATATGTTACGTTATGTTATGCCGATTCAAAGGTTTGGGGCAGTATTAGAACTTTTAAGAATTTGCTGACTTGATTGAAAACCACGGCAAATGAATACATATAAGAATAAGATATGAAATCAACAAAAATAAAGCACAAGGATTATGAAACTAAGGGTACTATCAGGTGTTCCAACCTGCTCCTTGCGTGGCACCCGTCACCGAAAAATCTTGTGAAAGTCTGTTCAATTCTTTCGACATAACAATAAGTGCTAAATTGTTTAAAATGACATTCCAGGATTTGAAAACTAAAACATTTTTTTCAATGCTCATTTTGATTAAAGTAATCATTTTTAAAACTAAATCATTGGAATTCAATGAAATATTAGCAGTTAAATTTATCAGCTTTAATCAATGTTTCGATTTCTTGTCTCTAAAAAAATTGTGTTTTGTACCGAGGAGACATCCACAGAAATCAAATATAAAGTGACATTTATCAACATTGTTTAGTTATTAATCACTAGTATTTGCTGGTGTGTTTTTAGCCGTAAAAGGGGATTTTTTCCGGCAGTGTATTCCTTCCTTTTGGATGAAATGCTCTAGGGAAGAATATCTACAACATCTATTTGACCAATCACATTGGAGTAATGAACGTGACGGAATAAACACCAAGGTAGAAATACAGCAGGTTGTTTATATACCCGGAAATTCTGCACGCCGGAAAGAAAGTACGCTTACACCGTAACGGTACCAAAGGATTATCACAAGTCGTCCAGAACTATTGGGCTTAAAGAAAAAAAAAATGATGGAAAACCAGTAGCTGATCCAGACTTTCTGTTAAGGGTTTTTTTTATAAGAGGGGGCCCGGAACCCAATTTTCAAAAAAAAAAAGAAAAAAGAAAAACCTAGGAATTTTAAATATTTTCCAACCTAATGGGGGGGGGCACCCTGCCCCCCCCCTAAATCCTCCACTGAAAACTTTCAATATCTAAAATTCAGAAAAATTTTGTTTAAATCTAAGATGTATAATACCGTGTCCTCAGCTTAAAATTATATAATATATAATATTACTTTAGATCATATTGGTTATAAACCGGTATTTCTATTAGCTTTTATCCTTCGATTTCTGAGAGACAAATTTTCGGAATGACATTATGCTGAAACTAAATTATATCTTAAATGAAAATGACAAGTTTAAATCATCACTATGTCTTATCTGCAAAATAATTTTTTTTTTCAAAATTGACCTCTAAGAACTATGGTGATTTGGAGTTCACACTGTCAGAACTTCGCAAGTGATGTTTGTGCTACCGATTTGTCCGTATGATTGTTTGAATACTATAGAGATTCAGAAAAAGCTTTTCAAATTTCACCATGGTACTGTTTGAGGATTAGAAAAGTAACATGTATCATGGATTTCATTGGTTTTTCGTCTAAGGGTTAGAAAAAGACATTAACCAATCCGATACCAAGCAGACCTTTCAAAACACTATATGCCTCACTGATAGTGTGAAGGATGTCTCAGCGGGGCAGGATATGCTTACCCTTCCGGAGCACCTGATGGTTTTCATGGGAGTTCACACTATGAGTGTCTTAGTTCTTAATGTCGTCTTATTATTTCCGTGCATTGTAGCTGTCTCACGTCCTTGTTTTGTCTTTGTTTTTCTCTGTTGCCGTTCTTGACATGTCTTTGGACTTCGATTTTGTGGTCTTCGCTTCCCTTGTTCCTTCGGTATTCTACTGCCGTTGTTTTATACTTGTTTCTATGTTGGGCCATTTTCAAAGCTTTCGAAAATCATTTGAAGGGGTCTGTGGAACGTGTATTGCCCAGGAATTAAATCATTATATGCCACGTGCATGTTTTCTGACATACTAGCAGTCGAGCATGACTGCAAATAACTTTGGTGTTCATTTAACCATTCAACAGTATTTCGGAAGATGGTACCACTCGAACGAAACCATAAACAAAAACCGATTTATGGAAAGTGCAGTGAATATTTTTCTTTCTAAATGGCAAAAAACTCCAAAATTGTCAAAATCTGTCAAAATCGCATTCAAGTGACAAGTTCAGTGGTCTTTCATCTAAGAGCATGAATGTGCATTTGAAAAGATATTGTTATGATAGTGTACATGTATTTCCCTAATGATATGTGAATATATATTCGGAGAAAAAGATTACATCACTTTATCCCGATTAGTACCATATTTTATCCACTCTTGATAGTTAAATTTCCAAATTGGAACGAACTCGGCCAGCCTCGCAATTCAAATTTTAAAATTTAACTATCTCTAGTCGATAAAACATGGAAATGAATGGGATCTTGTGGATATAAAATGCTCCGTTAAGTACATACATTTTGAAGAGGATTTAATGCCAAATATAAGTATACTGAAGCAAAGAAATTCACGAGTCTTTACTATAAGTTTTCAGTGAAACATGACACCAGTTTGAGTACTAGTATATAAAAATAAAATGAAGGGAACAAACTCTGCACAGTCTTTATTAATTCATTCATAAATAAAATAAGCTTGCCTACCTAGACATGATAGTAATCGGTGCATCTATGACATAACGTCATTGTATACCTATGTTATTGTGGTCAGCTTCATCATCTACAATGTTACTATTGTATTATTTTATTAATTAGTAGTATTTGTGAATGTACTGTAATCCAGAGACACATATGTATGTACTACTGCATAATAGTAATTGTTTTTGACAATAATATTGTCCTAAGATGATTCATTAATTGTGCACTTTCGCAGCTGTGGTGTTCCCAAAAAGTGCGTCTGTCAGTATCATTTAACCTGTGTCAGAGCATGCAAGTTCATTAAGAAACTAAGGACTCAGGCTATGACAAACAACAGTTTTTATTTTTGTTTCCAATTTACACGAAGTGACTTAGGTCTTTACTTAAGCACATGCATGCAAATACTATATTTTGTATACAGGGACTATGTTTATGACAAACGACATTGCACCTTGAAATTGCAAATCATACTATGTTTAATCCTTTTTCTTTTGCTGTTTGTCTTGGCTATAAAACCATGAACAAATAAAGACAAAAGGAGTTAATGCGCATGAGACCTTACCAGTCCTTATTACTATGTAACAAGACAAAGTATTTTTTTTTTGTTGTTCTTCAATTTCCAGTGACCATGATGCATTCATATGTAACCGATCCTTTTCCAATCGTACGAAGTAAGTATAGATGTTCGCTAGTACCGGTTGAAGCAGAGGTCCGTTATACCTAAGATAGGGATTATTAGCATATGGGGGTAATAACAAAATTACCGAACAAAATTTTCAAGAGCCGAAGTCCATGAGACAAACAGACAAATCAGGTAGAAGCTGGAAAAAATTGTGGACCGCAATGCTACTGAATCGGTACAGGCATTTCAAAAGAATTGGTCGGTAAAACCGGTTTTATGGCACACCAAACCTCCCCTTCCATTTCGGTAATGTAAATGTAAAATATTGGGCATCATAATTATGTTGTATGGTTAATAGGACAAAACACAATAACAAATTGGCCGAACACCATATAATAGTACGATATCTTGATAAAATTGATCCAGAACAGACAGTTCAAAATATCCCCTAAACGATTCTTGTTAATTTCATGATTTATAGAATCGATACCTTTAGACACCATCATTCATCATGCATGCTTCGAATAAGGGAATGCGTTTGCTATGATGTTTTATCGCTTTATTATGGTTGCTTGCATGGTTTCGACATGAGGAACAAAAAAGAAGTAATATCTCATTTTTCTTGCATACCCATTATGCCCGATGTATATTTACTGTTAATTGTAAAAACTTTTTTTCTTCTTGTTTTCTATAGTTTTTTAAGCTTTGCAGTTTGTATTGTCTTGAGATAAATATAGTTGCACTCGCAATACATAAGTTGTCGAAATGGCATCACGGCCATGATTCATATGGATCAATCAAAGCTAATGCGTTTTGACTTATAGTACCTACAATTACACTTTATGTGCAGTTTATCGACAATTAGTAGATTCTTCTTATTATCATGACTAATATCTAATGTGAGGTTATGTGGTATACCTTACGATAGCGAGGGCAATTAAATCCCGTAAAAATAGAGGTAGTAAATTAAAAGTAAGAAAATTGTTTGAACAAATGAAAAACTAATTATGTCGCCCCAGACGTAGTCGGGACGACATATTGTTCTTTGTCCGTTTCTTTATTATTCATTATTGTTTCTTTCTTCAGCCTGTCCCATCAAAACAAAGAGAAACTGATCTGACCGCATTAACTTAACATGGACACTAGGCCTTGAAATTAGGGTCAATGTCCATACCAAATATCATTAATTTGATTTATCACATACAGTAATTGGAAATTGAGCTAATGACCAAAAAACTTAACATGGTCACTGGGCCATACAATGGAGATCAAGATAAAAAAAACCACAGAACTGAAGAGCAACTTACATATTAAATATCATTGCCCTCGCTCTTATCATTATTGGGAAACTGAGAAAAACTTCATGAGAAACTGAGAAAAACTTCACAGTTCAGGTGGTCTATGAACCATAAATAGACGTCAAGGTCACATGACTTCCGTCAGAGAGCACTTCGTGCATTATTTTAGTACTATAAAAATATACCATATATTACATCAAGGGGTTCATACTTGTCGTATGCATTTGTCTTGCTTTCCTCGACTTTCTCCGCGGGCTACACAAAACTCCACGGTCTATATAAAAAACATCATTTTGAGGCGATCGATGTATAAATGTAACAAAATAACAAAATCCAGTTGCTATTACCAAAATCCAGTTACTATTGACAAAACAAAAAAAAAAATGACAAACTAAAGAGATATTACACTCGGTGGATGTTCTTGGTACTGGATTTGGCCTATTTCGATATTTTTTGTAACGAGTTCTTCTTCCCGACTATTGATTATTACAAAATTATTTGATTTTAATAACATGTACAGCATTTTACAATGCAACTTGTTTTTTTTTTTTTTTGTATACGAGAATATCTTTATCCTTTAAGACAATTGTACTTGTAAGTCCCTAGGAAAGCAGAGTGACAGATGACGATTTTAAAATTCTATTTTAATACAGCTTTGAAATAACGCGTGCGCATTTCTCTCGACGTAAAGTGTGTTACGGTCATGACGGTGTACAGCAAGTACCACATATATTATCATCGCTGCTATTACTATCAAAGAAACAGATTAATAAGCCATAAAATAAATAATTCAATAAACATTACATACCACAATTGATTATACCACATAATTCAATTTCGAGAAAGAGATCACTATTCGTATAATGATAAATTCTTGACAACTTATCAAACTTGCATAATGTTATAAAGTCGGCATATAATGTTTATTTAATCTCTTTTATTCCTACTGCATGTTTGCATTTAATTATTTATAGTGTATATTATTTTGTTGCACTCGTTTAGACGGTGCCTTTGCATACCAAAATGGATATAAAGTAGTCTCACGTATAGCAAGAAAAATTATTCAGAACTCGGGGATACCTGGTTCTCGTACTGAAATACTGGTCTGGTTAGCTGTTAGGAAATCAATGGTTTTCCAACCTTATGTTAGTTTCATGTAGAATATGAGGGTTTAAGGAGAGGATATATATAGGTTTCGGCCTGCTATTCAATCCTTTTTATGTTTATTGAATAAAATAATTTTAAAATCAATATGAGGGTTTCGGCATAAAATACATGCAAAGTTCGACCCTGTATCCAAAGAGTTTATGAAGTTTTAAAACCGAACTAAACCTTAAGTTTCCCGAGAGGGTTTCTAGAAGTAAATCCCAATTTTCTCAGGAAAATTAGGGTTTAGTACCAGAAAATCATTGAATCCTGTTGAGGATTGAATATAATTCTAGGCTAAACCTCTTATTTGTTGTAGGAAATTAAGGTTCAATTAAAGAATTCAGCATCGGCCAAGGGACATTTTAGCTAAATACGAGGACGTTGTAGCGACAGAAAATGTACACTTTAGCGAGACTTTTGCATGGACATTTTAGCGATAGATATTATTGCATTCTATTCTCTATTTCCTGCTGACCGACTGGAAGGCGGAAGAAGGGTTTCCAGCAGGATAATTTTTAAAATTAATGTTTAAATTTTAAACGTTTACTTAAAAACGTTTACATTCTCAAATGTATCATTAGATCAGTAATAATTGAAAAAGATTAATAAAATAAAACGCAAGCTCATCCTAAGGACAACGCATGTTAAACGGTTTTAAATTGGTATTTGTCCTGTGCTCTGCAAGTTTCTCGTCATGCTTTCCTTATAACGATGCTTTTGATACAATGTTTTTATGAATACATGTCACTCTCTGTAGGCGAATCACAAATAAAAACTTCAACTCTCTCCAACCTGAGTACATTTATTTGATTTGTATAGATTAAGATCAAGTAACTATTACATTAATTTACGATTCGTTAAATTGTCCTTCAATTTTTTACAGGTAACTTGATTTTAATTCGCTAAAAATGTACATACTGTCTCTCGCTATATGTCCACCGCAATATTCAAATTCAATTTCGCTAAAATGTCCTTTGCCCGAATTCAGGACGTGTTGTCTTCAAGCGTAGTGTTTCTAGTGTTTCCAAGGAATAAAAGTTTTTCACTGAGTTTTGGTGACTTTGCTTACTATATCCGTTCCGTTCCGATTTACTGTATGTGATATCACATAGCTCAGTGCCAATGTAAAATTTGATGTGTCACATGGATTTCACGTCTTCTGAGAACGTTTCAACACCATCTGATAACACGCTTTTTGTATCGCATATCAACATTTTTTATGTTAACCATCGTGTTTTTCATGGCATACGGAACTTTAAAAAAAAAAAACATTTTATTGTCCAGTAATGTGAACATCTTTCTATTTTTTTTCACAGTTGGGAAATACAACTTCTGCTAGACAATTGACAGAAAGTTTCATTCATTTTTGAATAGGAAATCTATGAATATTTTGGACTAAAGTTCTCAAAACAACAAAAATCATCTGTCCACATTGAAAAATATAAACAAACATCCCATTTTTGTGTAATTCGCTTAATTTTGTCTGCTTTTTTTAAACTGTTATCGATTAGAAATACAATCAAACAATTAAAATATAATTCATTCATTGGGAGCAATCGTAATTTTTTTTCTCAAACCAGTTTTAAATCGATGTCCACAGAAAAAATGTCCACTTCGCAACGCCAAAAATAAATACCCAACTTAGCGGCCATTCTGTCGTTTGAATTGCATTTTCTGCTGTAGAAACGTTAAACATCTACTATTCTATCTATAAAATAGCACAAAATAGATAGGTCTCAATCCTCTATTCTATAGTAATTGAATTTGCAAGCAGTTGGCACCGTATTTATTTTTTGTCTACTTTGCAACGGTCAAAATTTCAAAGGTATGTCATCGTGAAATACTGTAAATCATAATAATCAAAAACGATGTTGTGCTTTTTACGGCAATTATTGATTTGTACTTCTAGCATATATGTAAAAGAAGAAATTGCCAGTAATATGTAAATATGTCCACCACATACAACGGTCCACTTCGCAACGTGACAGGGATCAGTGTTGCATAGTAGACAAAACCTGGTAGTATATTGGACATACTACTGCATCTTTACTCCATATCTTATAAGCATTGATTGCAAGAATTCTGAAGCATGCTTGTTGGCAATAGTAGAAGAACAAGACGTAGTGTAACAGGTTTTGACTGCATTTGACAGCCAAATGTGTGATTATGTCCACTCAATGTAAATGATGCGAATTAGACAAAAATCGTTGCGAAGTGGGCCGTTGCAAAGCGGAAAGTTTCATACATTTTTCATCTTTTATCAAGAATATTTATATAGAAATCTTATCTGCTTGATTCAATACTGTAGGTTAATTAAGATGAGCAATTTAAATGCTTGAATGATTTTCCTATTGCAGACTTTTTCCGTTTGAATTTGTCAATTGAATATTAAATGTTTTTCATCATTTTTGATTGTAGACGATGAAAGTACATTGTATGCTTGTGATGCTTTTCTAGTGATTTTGTTGATGAATCTTATTATTATCTGTGTTTCGTGATACTAGAAAAAATATCTTTACAAAAGAATTTTTCTCATTTTTTTAAAAAGGAAATTGAAACGTTGCGAAGTGGACATTTTGGTGTAACCTGCTTACTTCTGATATCATTTCTACACAGTCCCGTTTATGTTTAAGATTGCATATTCTTAAAATTTAGTGTCTACTGATATTAAGGTATTAACAGCTACAGGTATTATCTTGAAAAAAGTCCACTTTTACCTACTGAAAAACACAAAAATAACTGAACTGCTTCGAAAATGTCCCATACCTAGGCCTTAACTGTATATAGATATGAAAAGAAAAAAATGGTTTACGGATCAAAAATGGTTTACGGATGGTCTTAGGATCTCTTAGATTAGAAACCGCGAAATAGTAAAGTTTTATCTCCCGTCAATCTAGTAGTTAATAATGTAATTTTCTATTTTCTTTGAAAAAAAGAAAATGCATAAGAATTGTCAGAACACATTAAATATTAAGTTAAAATTGCATACTTCCAAATAATCAAAGCTTCTCTAGACGACGTGTTACAGGGTATATATAATCACACTGTCTGTAAGTCCGTCCGCCTGTCCAATCTTTTTGAAAGTATAACTTCTCTGTATCTTACTCAAAAAGTTTGATGAATATTTTCACAGAAAAATGGCCGTATGCACAGATGTGCATATATGAGAATATTATTTTTGTCCGACGAATAAAAGGGGAGATAATCTGGCTTTTTCGTCGATTCTTGTCGCACATATTACCTCTTATGCGCATCTTCTCTTAAACCTCTTGACGAATTTTGAAAAAAAAATAAACATAGCATGGAGACTTTTTTTCAGATGCGTGTAAAGGAAAATAATCAATGTCCGACACAAGAAAGGGGAGACATTTGGACTTGATTTATTTTTGAGGAAATTAAGTGCGGGGGTATCCTTTTGTTAATTTGCCACAGTCACATCTGGTAAGTTTAAGAAATAAAATCTATTTTTCTTATTCTGTCAATGCAAGCGCTTGTGAACAGGTTAAAATGTATTGTAATAGAATATTTTGTAATTTGCTTATTATCTCTGCACTTGGTTTTCAAACAGTACTGCCCTTACTGACTTACATTGTACTAATTTATATAAAGAAGCAAGCTGTAGTTTGGATAATAATTGTCATATCATGTTTTATACAACAGTGATATATTATTATTTCTGACAATATTCTGAAGAAAATTAGGGGCGCTCTTGGTTCATCAAGGGTACTCAAGGGATTTTTATAATGTAACATTTTAAATCAATTGAAACTATATATAGATTATAAAACCATTGCAAGACAAAAGTGTCAGTGACCGTTATAACACTTCCAGTGGTCAATACGCCTTAACAATAGGCAATTGAAAGATTAAAAACCCGAGGTTGTTATGTAGAGCTTTCACTTCATATTTATCAAGATAAGAAATTATTAACGGTATCAATTTGATATCGATGCACTAAGTACAAATATTAACCCTTGCATCTGTTTGTTAGGTTGATATACAGGGGTAATTTCATGTCATTATATTGTACTTGTTTCTGGCACCTTATCTTTAAAATCACAATCGGCCAATTAAGCAGCAGAACAATTGTTTGACGTCAAAGGTGCAATGATTGATAATAGAGTGAGTCATGTGTTTGTCAGGGTGTATGATAAATACAGTATATATACGGGGAAGACTTCCCAAAGATTTATAACAATACTACTATTTGATCCGAATCTTGCAAAGTTTTATTTTCGAATTGGATTTTAAATTTAACTTGTAACTACTGCAATGGCTTTCGAAGACAGCTTAAAACCAAAACAACAGTCTGAGTGTCCACTTGATACTCTAGTGACCAATGGAGTTTTTGAAGTTAGATCCGAACCGAATTCCCGTACTTCATCAGTGAAATACAAGTCACGCTCCCGAGCAAAAGAAATTGCTGTCATGGAAGAGGACAAACGAAGAAACAGCTTGCCGTTGTCAACAGAAATGGTCATTTCTGGTTCATACAGTGACCAGCAAGATGGAAAAAGACAACAGATAAGAAGGGTCCGGTCGTTTAGAATGACATCAAAAGGAATAAAAAATGACGTAGAAGATGAACGACGACAAAGCAATGCGAGCTTGTATTCAACATTGTCACAGAAAGAATGTTTCCGCCAAAGATTGTCAAGTGAAACATCCACTGACAGTGCAGTATGTTGCGGATGTTCTTCAACTTCGTCATCTGGATACTACCGAGTTTGTGTCATTGGAGCTGATGCTGTTGGAAAAACGGCGCTGACCACACAGTTTATGAGTTCTGAATTCTTATCAACATATGATTTTGAAAATGGTAAGGATCATTCTGCAATAATGTGTACACTGTGAACACATTGATATTTTTTTTTTCTAAATGTTTAATATACCTTTGTTTTAACTTTTCCCCTTTTACAAAGATTGCTCTCAGACGAGTTAATGCAAGTGTGAGAAGTACTATTCGTCTCTATTTTATTGTCATTTATAGAAGCAATGTTTTTGTTTTTTTATCGTATTGGAGACAATTTTTTTGCATAAAATATAAACTGAAATATGCAATTTAGAGTAAAAGAAAAATATCCAGCAATTCTTTCAAATTTCATCATGGATCTAATCCGTTACTGTGTCGTTTCCGCCATTTTACTGATAACCTATAGATTAAATGTACAAGAAATAAGAAGTTATCACAGGTGATAAATAATAAATAAATAAATTTTCAGTTTTCTTTAAATAAAGTTATCGCTAAAGAACATTGATATAATATACTTTATCTGTTACTCTCTGAATAAAACATACTTTTTTATTTACAGATGAAATAGACGAGCAGACAGTTTCAGTAGTTATAGATAATGAAGAGTCAACGCTAGAGTTCATAGATTTTTCTAAACATCAAGTAAGTGTTTTTGTGGATTTAACATTTAATACAAACCACGCAAAAAAAAACCTTACGATTTGGACCAAGTTAAAACAATCCAGTTTCAGCTTTATACATTGCTAAAAAGAAAAAAAGAAAGAAAAATAAAACAAAAAAAACAAAAAACAAAAACAAAAAAAAAAAAACGAAAAAATAAAAAAAAAATAAAAAAGATAAAACAAAAGATCTAGACCCACAGGGCTGAACATTGGATGTAGTCACAAGTAACAAGAAACAAAATTGTTTTAATTGAATAACATAAAAATCTACACAAGCGAGTATATCAATTTTTTACAATTATATAATATATGAACAAAAGAAATTTGCAAAAGATGAAAATATAAACGGGAATTAATAACTACAGGATTCTGCTGAATCTATGACTAATTACTAATTAACCTATGTAATAACAATGTTAATTGATCTTGATTGATATTTGACAATGTGTTTATTTATGTGACATTGTAGTGGGTTTATAGAATATTGACTCACTAAATCACAATACTGTTTACAAGAAAGATAAATTGGCATCAAGAAAAAAAAGATGATTCATATATTTGGTAGTCAGCCATGACATTTAATGCAAAATGTGAAACACCTGCATTGTTACATCGAAACAAGATAATTTATTTATATATACAACAATATGCAAAGAAAACAAAAATACATAGTATCAATAGGGAAAAAAAGGGAAAGGGGAATGTGTCAGAGACAACGATCCAAAGGGGAGCAACAACAGCTCAAAGCCATCATAAGATCTTCAATGAACGGTGAGAAAACCCCACACCAAACGGCAGGTCGGAGTCGGCCCCTGAATGAAGAGTAAATAAGTTCAGCGAAATAAACATCATCCTACACTCCCATAGACATGAAGTGAACTAACTAGAAAACAGACAAGACACAGAAAGGCTTAATAAATTTCCTGACTTAGGACAGGCGCAAACCTGCTGCGGCAGAGTTAAACTAGTTTTATTGGGCCCAAACCTTCCCCCTATAGCCATATGTGATAAATAAAAAAAAAAGCAATCGTAACAACAGTAAAATTCAGTTGGCAACAGGACTGAGTCAATTGTGAAAAATGAAACTGAAAGAACTAAATATACAGACATAAACATGAAATCACAAGAGACTACTAGCAGTTAACTGACATGCAAGCTCCAGACCCATTACCAACTGACAAATTAAGTTATCAATGACTGTTATTTCATTGACCTTTATATCGCATTTCTGACCAACAAGAAAAAAAATTCAAACATTAAATTGAGATATATTTTTAAATTACTATACAATAAAATTATATTTTATGTGTTTCATCTTGGGATGCAATTTAAAAAAAAAACAATTATTTGACATATTATAATTGTTTTTTTCTTGTTTGTATGTATTTTCTTTTTTTTTTTGCTGTTAACCATACTGTTGACTTTTGCAGGATGAGATTGAGAAATACTCCTTCGATGCTTTTATCATCGTGTTTTCAGTACATGAGAGGTCGTCCTATGACTTTGCTGCCAAATACATACGATATCTGAGGAGTGAATTGTACAACGACAGAGCAACTGTGTTGGTTGCTAATAAAGTAGATCTAGTGCGCAAACGACAAATAACATCAGAAGGTAATGACAACTTAATTATTTTGGGATTAGATATTAGCAAATCGAAGATTTTTTCTCTTTTTTTTTGTTTTGTAAAGACTTTGCAAATACAATTAAGAGGCATGGGTGCCCAAGTGTTTAAGGTAGTTAGTTTACTTGTACAGTGGATGTATTCCTTAAACTTTGTGTTGTCAATTAGCACCCTACTTGTTTAACTACAAAAAGATGCACGTGACTTGCAACCGTACGTTATAAGGTATGTCAGTTACCTCCAATGTAAATAAACAAGGACAAGAAGTGGCGTATATACATACATAAATATTTAAGTTCGGATTCCAAGCTTTTACACCAGATCAAAACAAATATTGTTCACGTTACTGAAATTACTGTTTTAAGTATTTGTATGGCGCCTTATGCTCACTTTACCCTACTCAAATTCGAGAAGAGTTTATGTGCCATGAGTAAGCTCTACTTTTGACAGTGCTTACTTTTTTGCTATAGCAATGAACTTTTATAGTTATAATTATCTTGTTGGATGCTCCAGAATATTCTTACGGTATCCGTACTTCTTCCGAAGTTTCTCTCGATTATGAACACACGATTGGCAATGAGGGACATATGGCAGTTTATGGACCGAGTGGTGAACCCAAAAATAGTATATGGACTGAAGCGAAGCTGAGGTCCGTATAGAATTTTTGGGGGTAACCACTAGGTCCATAAACTGCCATTTGGCCCGAAATGACATGAACTATATGATATATTATACTTTAATTCCCGAAATGTATACGAGTTTCATTCTTTTTTTCTTCTATTATTTCACTCAAGAAATTTCAAGGTTAAAATAAAATTTTATTTTAAAATGGATTAAATAAATTACTTTTGATAATTCGTTCAAAATACAACAAATAATGTTTAAAAGACTGTACAATATACTTCTGTTAATTAAAATTGACATTTTAATCTGAAATAGCTAATTTCAAAGAAGAAAAAATAGGTGTGACGTTACAATATATTATATGGACTGTGCTGCTGGTCAATATACTGTTATATGGACCGGCAGTGTTAACAAAGCCAAATGGGAAAAATATAATGGTAAAGTATAATATTAGTCAATAACAATTCTTATTAATTTTTTTAACGGATTCTAAACATGAAAATTTCTATTAACTTGTATTCAGAATTACATTAAATTATGTATTTGTTTTTCAGAAGCAAAACAACTAGCACAAGAATTCAACTGTAAATACATAGAAACATCAGCTGCATTAAATCACCAAGTTGATGAACTTTTGGTGGGACTTTTAAGACAAATTAAGAATAAACTTAACCCAGATGTGAATGACAAGGCCGCTCATGAATCTGACAAATGCGATAGTAAAAGATCGAAAGGACCTAAGGGACTGATCAATAGAATTTTCAAACGCAAATCGAAATCACCAACTGACGTATTGTTTGATTTCAATTGAAACTTTTAAAACAATTGATGACGTTGAATTATGAAAAAGAAAGCGAAAGTAGAGATATACAAGACTGTGCGAGAACAGTACAACGATATTGGCCAAGAAAAAAAGAACGTACGATAAAAGTGAGACGACGCATTCCATATGCAAAATATATTTGTACCATAGAATAGCAAGAGATGGAAGTACTGATTGGAAGACTTCCAGAGCTAATTAAAACATTCATGTACATGTAAGGAGTGCACCTTCATGTTCATATACATTGAAGTTGTCATTATCAAAATGCATCCTGTTTTATATAACATAGAATCATTCCAATCCCTTATTTTTTATTGTATACTTTTTTATTTTAGTTTTGTTTATAAAAATGTATATACTGCATTATTATTTTTATATATTATACGGAATTCCAAATAACGGAGATAGAATGTACAGCTCAATAGAAACTAAAAAAATACAAAATACTGAAGTAACTATGAATTTTAGTTTATGCGTATTTCGAAAACATTTCTCTTAAGAGTAGATCAAAACATTTAGAAGACCATTGAATCAAAATATGCGGCATTCAATATGACAGATAGGAAATAAACAATTGATCTGAAGAAAAGCCAAAATTAGCTATGGACAGAGCTATACACGAGGGAGATACTTCTAATTCAGTAGCATTTTAGATTTTGAAAGTTTCCAAATAAAATCGGTTTCTGGTTAGCACCAATGTTCTAACTACTGGGTTGGTGAATAACCCCGCGGAAAAACAGTCCACCAGCAGAGGCGTCGAATCAAAACTATGCGAAATATGTGTAAAAGCTGATGAGAATAAGTTCAGCCTCCTTAAGAAATACAAAAGATAACGAAGACGTATTAACGCCAATTGTAAGCATCACTGATCAAAAGAAATCTCGTACTCGTTTAAACGAGGTAGAAATGATATACTTGGACTGTTAATCATAGATTCAAATTGATAAAAGTTTTGATTTTTATTTTTACTGCAAATAAAATAAGGCTCTGCCCTTTATTTTCAATTTGTATGCATACAATGTAAATCGTTGCACTGAACTTTCATATGCAAACTCAGTTTAAAAAAATCTATATTGTGTATGCCTTTCAAGTTAGATAGTCTAATAGGCCAAAATTGAATTCCGACCAACATGTTACAGGTCGCCGGTCGCATAACAACGAATTTCACAACACTTAAATCAAAAACAAAAAAAATATAGCCTTCTCATGCTTTAATAAATACTCTTACAATTTTCCCTTTTCTCATTTTGTTTCGATATTCGTTTGCCAATGTAATTAAAAGAAAGATAATCAGTAAAATTTTTACAACAGGGTTACGGATTTCATAAGTTGTTGAATAAATTTAAGAAGTTTTGTGGTAGATATGAACATTTGATGTCTAAAAATGGCCTTATTCATAAACAGCTTACTACTTAGAGCATTTCTAGTCCTCATGTTTACGGAAATTTTGTTGAAAATGCCGGAAATTGATTAAAAAATCAGAGAAGCTAGGACGTAACTTACATTCTTAACGTAATAGGGGATATCGACAAGATATTTTGCTTGCATCCATTAAATTAGCTTTGAGACCTAGTGACCTGCAAATTTTTACACATAAACTGGCCTCTCACGGATACTGCTGATATCTACTGAATTTGTGATGATTCCTGACCAAACCCTCTGGAAATTTTGACGATTGAAAATTGTTCCTATATGTTGGGACATTTTCAAAGCTGTCGAAAATCGTGTAGGGGGTTCTCCGGTAGTTGTACTTCCTAGAAATGAAAATTTATATATGACACACTTGTATGTTTTCGGCGCACATATTAGAAGTCGAAGATAGTAGTAAATAGCCAATTTCAATGGTAAAAACGTTCATTTTGAAAATGATAAGGCTAAAATTCATTTCTTAACTTTCCAAAGATTATTTCCATAACAATTATTCGAATTATGAACAGTTTTTTGTGTGCCTATTTAACCATTTAACAGTATTTTGAAAGATGGTACAACTCGAATGACACCGAGAATCAACACCGATTTTTTTTTTCTATTGTTTAAATATTTGCTCTTCCAAATGAAAAAAACCTATAAATAATGTCAAAATTGCATGCTTTATGCAAGATCAGTGTCCCTCAAACGAGCACAGTTGATGTTTTCCATGCAATTTCAATGGTAAAAGCGTTCATTTTGAAAATGCTAAGGCTAAAATTCATTTCTAAACTTTCCAAAGATTATTTCTATAACATTTATTCAAATTATGAGCAGTTTTTTTTAATTTTCGGCCAGCTTTTCACTGGCAGTAACAGCAATTGAGACTTTGTGAAAGTAAACAATTTCCCCTAGATTTCAATGAAGACAAATCAGAACTATTTAGAAAAGTAGTCATTAAAACTTCTGTTTGGCCGAGATTGAACGATAGCTTAAAACTGGAAACGCTGAAGGGAAAAAAGAGAAGAATAAAATGGAATAACATCGAATTACTCAAGTATTTCCTTCAAACATACATTGCAAATCTGAATCATTATAGTTTCAGTTTACCGTTTAGTTAATTGTTTTTCATTAGATGTCTAGCAGTGAGTATTTCGGTATCATAGCCATATAAGGAACACATGACATTTGCCTTTTTCCCGCACACAACATTAAAGATGTATTATCAGTTATGTACATTAAATTTCGAAAATTTGAATTCCTAATCATACCTGTCAAGTCCCATGCTTTGGGCACTGGAGTCATGCTTTCAAAACCAAAATCTCGCTTTCACGCATGCACTCTTTTCAATGTCATGCTTTTTTAAATTTCCAAAATAGATATACTGTGAGTGCATTTTTTTTGTATGTTGTGTTTTTTTTATTTCAATGCTTAGTAGCTGTCTACCGTCATTGTTTTCTGTGTTCTCGTTTTTGCCATGTCTTTGGGCTTCGATTTTTGTAAATAACACTCCTTTGTTCCTTCGGTATACTACTGCCGTTGTTACAAATAGATAAAAAAAATCTTTTCATTATTAAAAAAAAAAGAAAAACAAAAACAAAAGAAAACAAAAACAAAA
>MJUU01011600.1:30948-45549 GCA_002080025.1 Modiolus philippinarum
CTCTGGATCGTCCTTATACCTTAAGGATATATATATCTTAGTGTGAACCTGTCCTCGGTCACACTTTCTGTCCAATATTTACAAATGAGGCTACCAGCAAACGAGCTGGTAACTACCTCCTCCTGACAACAAGTAGACTTTCCTCTGGTACCTCAGCCAAGTCGGCTGAGGAAGACAGCACACGTCCCTGGTACAGGACCTCAATGGCGCCCGCCAGACTCCACTGTCTGGCAGCTTGGCTCCTCACATCCAGGAGAGTACTGGCCCTAAAATGAACGACGGAGGGCTCTCCTTCCATTCTGACCAGAAAATCCCTGGAAGAACTCCCGGCGCACAGCGCCGAGGAGCTACTGTCACTTTCTTCGGTATCGGTGGGAAGTCGGTCAAGTATTATATACTCGTCATCCTCACTTTCACTCCCAGCCGGGGTCAGTGGCTGGGAGGGTCCAGACGACTCAGATTCACTATCTCCTGCTGGGGTAGGGGGTCTATGTTTCTCCGGCACCCCCAGGTAGTTTGCCTCCTTAATCATCTTCTTCTGTTCTTCTGTCAGGAGGGACAGAAGCGGAGCCATTAGCCTCCAATGAAGAACACAAGCCGGCGAATATGCTGGGCTAAGGCGATACCTCCACTCAACTGGCCAGTCCATCACTCTACACACCTCCCGAATGAGGAGGTGCATATCCCTGGACACTGCACATTGCAGGGGTACTCTTATCCTGCGCAACTCTTGCAGGAACCTGTGCAGGAAATTCCCTTCTTCTCCAACTATCCACCCCGCAATAGTCTCCACGACATCCCCAAGGAATCTATAGAAGTCCTGGTCCCCAGCGAACTGGCTGGCGACCCTATCACTAAAAAAGGCAGACACATGCGCCCTGTGCATGTGTCTACTTAAAGTCCTAGTATATAGGCCGCATCCCTCCACTGGACAGAGGGAGTCCCTATTGTCTCTGGGCAATGTCCGCCCACGAGTCTGACCTGCCCGCTCTTCAGCTCGTACACCTTCACCCGATTGCTCCCCCTCCTGGCAAGGGGGAACCTCAATGGCCGGTGCACACGCTAGTGCCTCCTGGGCACGGCCCTCCAGAAAACTCCTCTGGACCTCCAACTGCCGACCCCTGCCACAGGCTTGTGGTCTCCACGGCCTATTCTCTTCTTCCCCACTGGAGGCGTTGGGGACGATGGTGACACTACTGTCACTATCACTGCCAGTAGATTGGCCATCTTCATCACTATGGTCACTACCAGCAGAGCTGCTGGTAGAGTCATTCTCCTCGGCATCATCGAATTGCCCTTCTTCTATAGGTGTTTTCCACTCAGCCATTTTATTTTAACTCTACAAAATAAAAAAACAACTGTCACAACGGGCTGAATGGAGACCTACATATTTCTACTGACTACTCTTCCCCCTCCTTTTCCACTGGAGGGTTGCCTGTCAGTCATACGGCAGTTAGGGCAAAAATAACGGTCGACAGTTTCTACTTTTGCAGGCCTTAAGTTCACGCAGGTGAGATGGAACCATTCTCTACAGTTATCACACTGTACCATCATCTCACCAGTATCTGGTCCTCGACAGATACAATATTTTCTCTGTTTTGTTTGGCCTTCAACCTCCTGAAGGACATTCTCTCCCTTAAGAACTTTCTCTTGGCACTTTTGGAGCCATACTGGTATTTTCCTGTCACGACAAGGCTTCAACCTGTCGTGGTTTGTAGTAAACAGCACGCGCTGTAGTTTGACCTTGTACAAGTAAGGTGTAATAACTTCAATGATCACACCTGGCCCTTTCCACGGTGGACTAAGTTTCTTACACACACCTTTAACTTGCGCCGTGTCCAATACGTAAACTAAGTCTCCAACTTTGTATTGGTGTTCATGGACTCTCAGGTCGTAGTATTTCTTCATCTTTGCCTGGGTCGACCTAAGGGTCTTCCTAGCTATGTCGTGAGATTTTCTTATAGCTTTCTCAAGCCCTACAACGTACTCCTCAGTCCCTGAGTACTTTTTCTCGGAATCAATCCCAAACATTAGGTAAGCTGGTTGATTAGTCTCCCTACCCAATATCAACATGTTGGGAGTGTATCCTGTGCTCCTGTTAACACAGGACCGTAGTGCTCCTGCCAATTGGGACAAGTGCTCATCCCAATTATCCTGGGCGGAGTCTACAAAACATCTCACGGCATTCATAAGACTTCTGTTTTGTCTTTCGACCTGACCATTAGCCGATGGTCTGTAAGGCGTAGTCCTGGCCTTATGCATTTCCAGTAGCTCACATACTGATTTAAAGAGTGCGCTTTCAAAATTGCGACCTTGATCAGTAAATATTTGGAACGGATATCCAAATCTGGCAAAAAATTCGTTAATTGCCGCTTGGGCTGTCACTTCAGCGGTCTGTGATGGTAATACACTCAGTCCATTTAGTAAAATGGTCTACCATCATTAAAATGTGTTCGTTACCCTTCTTGGTTTTCGGAAAGGGTCCCATAAAGTCTAAATGTACTCTTTCCATAGGTGCCCCAGCTTGAAACTGGGTCATTTGGTAGCGAGCATGCCTGGTAGGCTTTTTGTTTTTACTACAAATGTCACAAGATACCACAAATTGTCGTATGTCCCTCGACATATTGTACCAGTGGTAATTGGTTTTCACTTTCGCAAGTGTTCTCTCTGTCCCCTGGTGGCCAGCAGCGGGTATGTTATGGGACAACTCCATAACCGTGTTTTGTAAAGCAGAAGGGATTACAAATCTCTCTTTTTGACCCTCCTTTTTAGGTTTACTGCGTAGTATACCCTCAGTATCTAGGAAAAACATCTTTCTGTTTTTCCAATAGCTCTTTGCTGCTGGTGATGCAATGAATAATTCATCTTCTTTGGGTTCCACCTGTTTTTCAAGGTAGTGTAACAGTATACTTATGTCAGTATCTTTGGACTGTTTACCCTTGATTTCATCTGGTGAAAAACCTTGTATGATTATCCCACTATCTGGTGTGATTGCTTTCACAGAGTAGCCATGATCTGACTCTATTGCTATTTGATATGTAGTACAATCAGTCACCAGATCTAATCTGGTAGTAAAAATCTGGGTCTCATCTTGGTCTATTTGGTCACTCTCACCAAATAACCGTGTCATGGCAGTAGACACATCCTCAACTGCATGATTGTTTTTATTCTGACGTCTCCTCTTGGTCAGTGAGACTGCCTCGACTACGTCTCGTATAAATTTAGACCAAGTCCTGTGCGCTTTCTGACAATAGGTGCAAACTCCACATGGGAGCTCAGTTACGTCCATATTTGGGTTGTAATGTGGACACTCTTGGACGTCTGACACCAACCTAGATAAACTGTCAGCGTTTCCGTGGTTTTTGCCAGCTCTGTGTTTAATGACCATGTCATACTGGCCTAACTCCTCCATCCAACGAGCAAGTTACCCTTGGGGTTCCTTAAATCGTAACAGCCACGTCAGACTGCTGTGGTCTGTACGAATGGTGAACTGTTGTCCGAGCAAGTAATGCCTGAACTGCCTAGTGAAGCGGACAACAGCCAGAAGCTCTTTCCTAGTTGTACAATACCTGCGTTGCTCAGGTGTGAGTACAAAGCTACCGTACGCAATGACCTTTTCTTGACCATTTTGAACTTGGATTAGTTCAGCCCCTATGGCTTTATCCGACGCATCTGTGTCAAGAATGTAGTGACCTTTCTGTTTTGGAAGGGTAAGGACCGGTGCCGTAAGCATCTTTTCCTTCAGTTGTTCAAAGGCTTCTTGCTTGGTTTCGTCCCAGTAGAACTTATTTTTCCCTGTCACATCATACAGGGGAGATGAGAGTTTGGCATAGTTTGGTATGAACATGCGGTGATAGTTCACGAAACCAAGGAACTTCTCTACGTCCTTTGTACAGTTGGGCACTGGCCAGTCCTTAACTGGCTTAAGGTGTTGTTTACCTATATGTAAACCATTCTTGTTAATTTTCCGGCCTAAAAATTCAACAGATTTGGAAAAATGTTTACACTTTGCCGGCTTCAGTTTAAGCTTGTACTTCCTAAATCTCTCCAGTACTGCTTTGAGGTTCTCCAGATGTGACTGGAAAGATGTACCTAGCACTAAGATATCGTCTAAAAATACTAAGACTGTTTTCCAGGTTAAACCTCGAAGCACAAGGTTCATCACCCTAGCATAGGTACTGGGTGCATTGCATAATCCAAAACTCATCTTAATGCACTCAAAAAGACCATATTTTGTTGTAATTGCAGTTTTCTTCCGGTCATTGGGGTTAATTTTCACCTGCATAAACGCCCAATTAGCATCGAGCTTAGAATACCAGGTATTACCTGCTAAGGTATCCAAACATTCCTCTATTAAGGGTAGAGGGAATACATCTTTCACTGTAACCGAGTTCAGTGCACGATAGTCTATGCACCATCTAACTCCCCCGTCCCTTTTACGGATGAGCACTGGTGCAGAAGCCCACTCTGATATAGAGGGTTGTATAACTCCAGCATCTATCATCTTTTTCAGATGAGCCTCCTCCTGTTCAACAAAGCAAGCTGGTGTACGCCTCATGCGTTGCTTAATCGGCTTTGCTGAACCAGTGTCTATACTATGTTCTATTTCAGTAAAGTCTCCAAGGTCATAGTCGTGTGTGGCAAATGCATCTTGGTAGTCACACAGCATAACATATACTTGCTGTTTTTCTATATCGGACAATTCTCTACATGACCTTTTGTACAAGTCCGATAAGTGTTCTGGGAGTTTTTTACCAGCAGGACTGGTTACATTAAATGTATTCACCTTTTCATCTCCTGGTTCAGGTATTGAAGTTATTACTGTAACTTCCTCTGCTTGACTTATTACTTCCCCTTTCTTTAAAGTAACATGGGTTTCACAGACGTTTACCAGACAAATGGCTGGTAGTTGGCCGCCAGTGCAAACGGTTCTTGGCATCAACAAACGTTGAGCTTTCACAGCTTCTACAATAAAGTCATTCTCTAATGGTAGTACATCACATGACAACTTAATAGCAGAGTTCGGCGGAACCACTGTTTTCTCTGAAATGGTAACCTTCCTGACAGAAGGTTCTATAGGAACCTGTCGTCCATATGTGACATCGACCTTCCTGTCATGTATGTAAAACTCACTTTTCCCCAAGATCTAGTGAAACTTTGTGCTTGCTCATGAAGTCAAGTCCCAATAGCATATCACAGTCTAAGGGTGCTACATGTAATTCATGTTTGAAATGTAGACCTGCTATGAGTAGTTTCACAGGTTGGGTAATCCTGGAAGTCATATTCATGCCACGTCCTGCACCGTGCATGATAGTTTCTCTCACTATATCAGGTTTGTGCTCAAATGAGTCAAAAATTTTGTCTGATAGCACCGTCACTTCAGACCCGGTATCAACAATGGCATGTACCAATTTACCTCTGATTTTTATCTCTATTCTCATCATCAGAGCCGAGTTAAGATGTCGTACTGATACTGTACCATCTACGCTTTCAGCAGAGTCTGAGTTTGTACCATGTATAGCTGTACCTCCTGTGGAAAGTTTTTTGTCTTTTGAGTTTGACTTTTTCTTAAAAAGTGCTACTGAAGGACAGTCCCTTATCAAATGGCCTTTGTTTCCACATCCAAAACATTCCCTGTCCTCAGTGCGCTTCTGAGTTTGCTTACCCTGATTTTTGTTTTTGTTAAAATTGGGTTTCCTGTTTCTATTTTGACCCTGTCGTGAACTGGGCGGTGATTTGCTCTTATCACTCAGGCGTGAAATGTCACGTTTATTGTCCGTTTTGGGGCGCAGTTCACCTTTCCCTGCATCGCTCAGTGTATTCATGCTTGTAATCAAATTCTCGATTTGACTCTCCATGTTCGACATTCTATTCTCCATAGTAGAGGATGTTTGTACCCTGACCTGCTTATCAGGGTTATCCACTGATTTATTACCTTTTATGGCTATAGTCGTATGTTGAAACCATTTGATTATGTCTATGGCTCTGTCCATAGTCTCTTGTCTTAGACCACAAGCATGTCTACCTGCCTCACTGTCATTACAACCTTGACAAAATTTCAAAACAGCTTGTTTTGTCATATGAGATTCGGGTAAGTCCCTAAAAGCTTTTGTCGCTAGTGACAATACTCTGTCAGCCCAGTCCTCCAGTGACTCATTCTTATACTGGACTGAGTTTTGAAACTGAGTTTGTAAAGTTTCGGGTAAATCTTTGAAACCGAAACGTCTCTCCATTTTAAGGATCATTTCGTTGTACGAAATCTCAGGTGTTTGTTCTAGTACTAGTGTACAGTATTCACTGGCTTTGTCGTCCAGTGACCAACATAGCTGGTCGAGTTTTAAATCTTCACTCCAACCGGCTAGTTTAGCATAACGGGAAAATTTTGTGTAAAATGATGTCAAATCACTCTTGCCATTGTACTTTAGCATTTTAAACGCTGACATCATAATATGTTGAAATTGTCTCTCTTGTTCAGCTGGTTTAGCTGGGGTGGGTGTAGTACTCTGTTTCTCTTGTACAGGTTTAACATCTTGCCCAAGGTCGTGCTTGGGAACAGTTTTAGGTGGGGTCGGTAGTCGGTCTTGACTACGGTATTTTTCCTTAGTTGCATAATCACGAGTAGGTGATTTGTAGTTTCTGCGTCTGTGACGACGTGATGGTGGTGGGGTACGTTGCTTATAGTTATGATACCTAGACTGATGTTCATGGGGGGTCTGATGTCCATCAGTCAAGCTGGAGTCAGACGAGTCGGAGTCATAACTGTAGTTAGACATATACAACGGTTTCCACTGCTTGGGGGAAACTGGGTGTTGACGGTCACGGTGATGTGACGGTGGAACACCAGATATGCCCTGGTTGTGTTTGTGTCTAGAGTTATCATATGCTTGTGGTATTTGCATATGCGACTGACCACCTTGCATGTTCTATGCTACGCCCTGAGTAGAGTGTTGATGTGTTAAACCTGGTTGTTGTTTATATCCTTGTTGTTGGTTATACTGGGTACCAACAATTACAGGTTGTGCATTATTCTCAACCTTAATACCACCTGTATTTAAATTCCATTGTGTATGTACAGTACCACTGTACTGATCATTATTTGCATTGGGTAATTTATTACTGACAGACAACCCTGCAGCCGGAGCAGGGACACGGACACTAGAACTTGGTGGCACCCCACCCACTGCCCCTGGGGTAGGTGTAATATGTAGGTTACTCATAGCCTGTACCGTAGATCTCTGCGTTACAGGTGTAGGCACATTTATTTCCTGATTTGTGTCCGCTACAGCCCCTTGTAACTTTGGTTGTTCTGTCTGTACATTTTGCTCCAATGTATTTACCAATTGTAATTGTTGTTGTGCAAACAAATCCAAATCATAATTAGATATGGGAACTTGTTGCTTCACATTCTCTTTTGTATTCTTATGCAATACAAGTTTTACCACTGGTGTAATATCATTTACCTGTGTGTGTTTTTGTGTACTTATAACTGGTTTAGTCTCATGTACATATTGCTCGTGTTCAACACCCTGACCAGCGGCAGTAGCTGGTGTAACTTGAGTCGGCTGCATAACCGGACATGACTGCCAGCTGTCAGTTGTCATCGTACCTTTCAGTGGATCTAAGTGAACAAAGACATCTGAATTTGTACTAAAATCAATTAAGTCAAATAACTCTGGGATGACTTTCAAGTATGGGACAAATGGTAAATTATCTCTGGTAATAAAAAGACCAGACTGTCGTAACTCAATGATTCTCTTTGCAATTTGGGGTCCTATACCCGGGAGTGTCTGTAACTCTGTTTATCCTCACTTTAGGTTTATATGTACCAAATTTGTCCATGGTAAACAAGTATAATGCTGCTCAATTTAATCAGAAATATTAAAGAAACAACTCAACTTTATTTCAATAATAAATAAATAAATCTGAAAAAACAAATAAATTGAGTCAACAACTGTTTATTCACTCAAATAAACTATAACACACACTCGTTTCACAGTTCCGACCTGTGTTTACATTCGCCAATACACAAATCAAAACACAACATTGATTGGTTTTAAATTTCCGGTCTAGACGGTCACGTGACCTCCGTCTGAAAAAATTGTGTATTGCTTCACCTTTTACACCAAGTCCGGAAAACACTAAAACTTTTCTCAAAAGTCAAAACAACTTTCCTCTCAATAAAAAGGAACAGTGGACAGAAATAAAAACAAATATCCCTGATTCCAGTTCAGTATAAAACTCTAACCACGTTTCCAAATTTTCTCGTCGCCATTATGGTGAAACTTTCTCGGGTCAAGATAAACCAACGGGTTGTCTTTTAGACGGAGTTTCAGGGGTAAATATCACAGAAATGGTCCTGTAAATAAATACCAGGAATTCCCTTAATAAACTACAGGGTTTGCTAGGCCCAGAGAATTCTACCTCCCGCTAAAGACAAAGATATATGTTCCCCACTAATTAGTATACCTTTCCTTCTCGGTGGCTGGAATGTGTCTGTGGGTCCAATCGTCTGGCGCCAGATTCCTCCGCTGCATCACGTTACAGGGACTCTTTTTCGCGGGAACCTCTTCGCAACACCACTGCTCTTACCATTACCTCTTGTCATCCATTTGGGATGTTTCATGCCTCAGCCTTACCTAGCTGGGAAACACCCGTGAAGTGGTCAATTTTACCATAGATCCATGACCATGGCCATGCATACTCACGGAAATGACAAGACAATAATGCTAATTATAAATGTGACACACACAGGAGACATGAAAAATGCATTCGGGGTCCAACGCCCAGTCCAATTCTGTACCTAACATGCCGGGCTAACATGCCCATAGCTATGTCCTCTGGTGTGTGTGTGGTTGGGGGGGGGGGGGGAAGTTCACACTACATGTACATACAGTGTACTGATACTAATATACGTACTAGGACAGTGTGATATCGAGTCTTGTTACATAATATGATATTCAGTCATGTTTCAAGTTATATACAAGTTCAATTCTGTTGTGTTTATACAAACTGACAAATGTAAATACAGGTGTCGCATTTGATCTACAATTCCAAATCGTTTTAAACATTGTCTCCATGACATTCACCCCATTTCCTTTCTTTTTCATATACAATGAAGAAGAAGAAATTTTATTGTCCATAAAACTGGACCTGTGAGGGCACTATACAAAACACATGCACATAGTACATACATTGTAATCCCATTTGGGAGTCGAATCCAAAAGGGATTGTAACATAAATTGTGATTTTTCCTTTGATGTTTTTATGCATTAACAGACTTGAATGTTTGAAGTTCTCAAAACTATGGTCTAATGTGAGAAATCAGAAGTTGTACCATAAATTGGAATAGCACGTGTGAATTCCCATTCATTTTCAATGGAAGTAGGTGGAGCTTAGCCATGGTACAATATGAGAATTTCATATTGTACCATGGCTGAAGCTCCTCCCCTTTTTTGATATTACTCCACCTTCAATCAAAAATGCAAATGAACTGAACATTGTGAATCCTGACATGTTTTAATATTTCCTCTACATGTAAACAAATAAAACATTGTTATCTCTGTGCGCATTTACTCCTTAGTTTTTAAGCAACAAGATGAAATCGTTATGCAATGGACGAACATTATGACCAATTAACTATCCAGATAAAAGACACCAAAGATAGCTAAGGGTGTTCATGAATCTGATAACCAATACACACCAAGCAAAGCAATTGTAGAGTTCAGGTTTGAGGGGCCATTTCAATACAAGTGTCATTACAGTGTGGGTACAAATAACTCAATGCCGAAGAACTGTAAAATCAGTTTAGACACCTTATTTCTCTTCGGTGTAGATCAAATCAAAACGTTTGGAAGACCATCATTGGGAATTTCTCTGAAGGCTTACTGTACTTTTTTGTGGTTCGCTATGTGACACTGACCCAATCTCGTGATACTTTTATTTAATAAACAACTTCGTGAGAAAACTTTTATTACACAGCTATACTATTTTTTTTTCAAATTTGATTTACAATACTTCGCAGATAAATTTTAAACAATGTGTGAAAACTTGTTTTCTTGCTTATGAATCGATATATTCCACACGAAATAAACAAAATAAAGCAATAATAATTCACTGAATTGTTTAAAACGTTATGTTCGGAATTTTCAACTTGGAACAACTTTTTCCGGTTAAAATATAATGCTTTAGTAGTACCGCTACGAAGTCTTGATTAATCAAAATAAAATAGTTTCAAAGTCGGATTCATTCTGTTTATGAAAAACTGAAATTGCAATTATGGAAATTAACCGTTCCACTGGAATTTGTAATATCATTTAAGCATTTACGACGCTCAGAAGGGTTGTCACAATTTCCAGAGTAACACGCTTCGGCCCCATCTTGATCAAGTTTCAGGGACTTGGATGGTGGTTCGTATTCTTTCTCCCCTTTGTTTGGCAAGTTCTGTTCATATTCAATTTTACTGGGCGGATTTAATACGGACGACACCTTCTGTTCCACTTCATCAGTTTTCAATTTAAACCGCGGTTGATCTGTGCCCAGTACGGTCCATGATCGACTGTTCATCTAAACCGGCTTTGTACATTGTGGTCGCACAGGTCCTTTTGCCAGTATGGTTGGTAAAATTACCGGTCAACCCTGCATTCCGACACATCTCTTTCATCAACCCTTCCAATTTGTTCATGCCGAGTGGCTGCTTTCCATATCTAATTCCATTACCAGTCAATGGCTTTCTATAAAACCATCCCTCATTACCAAGCGCCTTCAGATAAGTCTCGAAATGGTCATATATGCATCTTGGACCTGAAAAAGAGTATTGAAATTAAAAACATGAGATTATGACTATTGCAGTAATAATGTTTTGTGCAAATCGTACTGACAGATACCGCTATCATGACCATTGCAGATTGAAACAAGCTGAAACTGTGATAAAAAATGTGTAACGGACGGACGGATGGACGGACACCCCCATCACTAGTATTAACCTTGATCTTTTTCAAAGCGGAGGTGAAATAAAATTGATAATTTTAGGATTGTTTGAGCCTTGTTAAAGCCTGGATATTACAAAACTTCATTCAAAATTAATTAAGCACTTTTACTCAAAAATAAACTACTAATTTCTTGTATAAAAGCCACGCCAAACAGTGACAGTGTTTCAGATGATCATTTAGATGGCAATAATTTTCAGTGTTTTGTAGTAAGGAAATATTATTTTGACACAGGTGCCTAAAACTTTTGATTGATATTTCTTTTAACTGTCATCCAAATCACCGATTAGGGGACCATCATTTGCTTTTCGGAAAGGGGGGGGGCTTGGGCGATTTTGTAAATAAGTATTTTAATCTTGGTGCCAGTAAAAATAAATATTTTAATCCAACTTGTCACGAAAAAATTAATTAAATTTTGATTTGAATTATAAAATTGTTATTGAAAATGCAAATAAATACTATGTTCAAGATTTTCATGAAAATAAATAAATTTTCAGGCAAAATCGGCCAAGTCTCCCTCTGAAAATCAAATGATCGTCCCCTCATGAAGGTACATAAGGTGCACCTATGACAAAAGCTCATACATAGAACAACAAAAAATGAAAAACTTACCCTCATTGCAATAGTGCTTGATGTCCTCGTTAGAAATTTGCATATGTGCTAAACCACCACTATATGTTTTGTTGTTTCGTCCGATAAACCTTATGTATTTTCCTTTACTATCAATGCCCAGTTCGAATTGCGAACACTGCACGTTGCGATGTTCATCTCTACCACGTAGACCAAATATCTTGCATCCGTAAAAAAATACTGTGTACTGAAGGGAGGTTGCCGTTGACTGTCCGAAAACTCCTGAGGACCAAAGTATTTCCTCGTCTTCTTCAGACAATGCATCAGCCCGTTTCGGCTTCGTACCAAATCCTTTACTTAGCAATTCCTTCATCCGGGCGTCAAGAACTTTACGAAATTGACAAAAATCTGCATTTTTATCATCAAAGAAGTTAACATTGTGTAAATTGTTGTCTCTGCAGTGTCTCATCAAACCACAAACAATATAATACAAGGAATTCGGGGGATACTCGGTGCCCGTTTTTTTCCTCGCCTCTATAACAAATCGCTGAAGCCAAAAATCCATCGTTTTAACATCCATGGTCAACAACTCCGGAATTTGAATGCCATTTTTCCCTCTAGCCATTCGCCATTCATTAAACACTTTAACAGCCCACTTTGTATTCTTCTGAGTATTAATGTTAGTCTGAGAAGTAATTAACTGGTTTATTTCCTCTTCCGTTACCATGTCCGAAAAGCGATTTGTTATGTTTTCACTACAAGTTTCAGTTTGATCTAGCAGGTATTCAAGGTCAAACGAGCCAATATCGTCACTGCTTACTTCAGCTTGAGATATTGTTAAATTTACGTCCACTATATCGGCTGATTGAGAAATAAAAATATCGTGTAAATATTCATCTTCTACGGTTTTTGCATCACTGGCAATCTTTATATCATCCTCTATTTCGGCCGCAGCTTGCGATAATTTGATGTCATCTTCCATTTCCTCAGCGGCCTGAGATAGCTGCAAATCATCAAAATCTAGCCAGTCTGGCATGTCGGTCAAGTTAGCCATGGTAGACATGTACTCCTTGTCGCCCATTGAAATTTGCAAAACTGACCATGCGGTTTCGACCCAGACGACACTTGGGTACTCGTGTGCACACTGGGGTACTCGTGTGCAAAAGGTTGAATTTAATTGGACAGGGTTACAAGCAACATATCGAACTGTCAATCACTCATGAATATTTATATTACAAAACATTTATACCACGTTCTTACTTATTAATATATTTAAACAAACTCGCGCAGCTCGTTTGTTTAAATATATTAATTCGTAAGAAACATGGTATAAATAATACTTAACAATTGTTCACTATTAGATTATTTTCGGGTATGCAAACCGATTGGCCTGTGGACAACTCAGACAATGACCACTCAATTCATGCAATACCTTGAACTTTGAACAGTTTGAAATACATGTAACTGCAAGCTTGTCTGACCACAGGGAATTACTCCCGTAATTACACTATCAATGTACAGCCAACTGAAATTCACAAGGGAGGATGCAACCTTGAGCCCCTTTCTCACACATTGATGGTACAATGTATAGGGGAGATTGGTCGAAGTTTGACCGATGGGGAAGTTCGACCGGAATACAGTGAAGTATCATCAAAACTTTGTCAATTTATTATTTCAAGTTGTATTTATAAGCAGTAAAATGATTCTGAATCCTATTCTAAAATTCCACCCATATCTTTATTAATGCAAAACACAATTCCAATTAGGAACAAGAGCATACAAAACTAGTACAAAACATATAAACAAGAATTCAAAATACTTAGATATTTATATACATTTGATCCTCTCTCCTCAGTTCTCATGACTGTTTTATGAAGGATACAACTGCTTTAATATCTTCAGGTGTTTTAGGGTCTAGAAGCCATTTTATTGTATTTATTTCTGATGTATAGCCAAAGTTATTCTGTTTTTTAAAATGAAGAAAAAGTTTATTTCTTAAATCTTTATTTAATGTACAATGAAGAAAGAAATGGCATTCATTATCAATTTTATTTTCACAATAATGACATAATCTATTTTCCCTTGGTATTTTCTTGTATCTGCCTATTTCAACAAGAAGGTTATGGTCACTAATTCTAAATTTTGTAATCATTTTTCTGGATTCGAAATTTGGGTGACCAAGATAATAGTCTTGTTTACCAATATCAGTTTTAATGAATTTGTATAAATAAATTTTACTTTTCTCATCAAGATTGTTTATTTTCTCTTTGGTCAATTTATTATAATTTTCATCTGCTGTTCTTTTAACAAATTTTTTTAATAGTTTTAAAGATTTGTCGGTAAATATATTGAGTATACCGGACTTCACCTACGTGAAACAACACAAGACTTGGGCGGTGGCAAGAAATTCGGTCGAAATGTACCTAACTTCAGTGAAAAGGTCTGTGGGGAAGTTCGACCAGTAGTTAATTTGCTTTAGTCAGCACATGAAAAATATTTTTTGAGGTGGAAAGAGTTATTTATTGCATTTTATTGTTCTTTCTGTCGTTTGAAAAGTGTGTTTTATGCTATCAATTCAAATATTTAATCCTTGAATGCGTCTGGTCGAACTTCCCCATACACTGGTCGAACTTTCCAAAAGTGCAATAATCATGATAATTGGTCAATTTTTGTCAAAAACATCGAAATATATGGATTTTTTTCATTAGTTCATAAGGCTGGAGAAACTCTTAACGGATATTGCACCTACCATCAAAACAAATTAAGAAACTGGTAACCAGTACAGCAATTACACATTTCAAGGTTGCTATTTTTTCACTGGTCAAAGTTCGACCAATGTCCCCCAGTTACGGAAGCAAATCCCTGTGGTCTGCCAGAATCGGCTCAATCATGCTAATTTTTACACTCCGGCAAGGCAAATTATATTTTCAGATTTGTGAAGTCCCGCAGGAAGCTTATCCAAATTTGCGGTAAATTCCTTTGATCTTTGACAATTTTGACATACAGTGCTTGTACAGTAAAACATAACCAATCACACCATTGTACC
>MJUU01011606.1:6198-19697 GCA_002080025.1 Modiolus philippinarum
TTTAATATAAACTTTCAATTAGGAGTTATCGTCATATCCGTGCTGATATGGCCATATCACAGGGCTGATATGGCAATTTCAGAACGAAGCAGGCTAATATGGCTATACCAGACTGGGTATGTCGATCGACTTTTTATTCTTGCTATATTACATATGCAAAACAGAACATATCTGTGCTAATTATGTAACGAATTGATGTAGAAGTCTGATATATAAAATAAACTGGTCTTGAAAGAGTAGTGTATCTAAACCTATTGAAAGAAATATATACTACATAAAAGACAGACTATTTATGAAATAGAGGTGCGTTTATAAATTTTCCTTTATGACAATTCTTTAACTAAAACAAAAATACTTTCAACGATATCTTTGATCATTTTAAAAAAGTCCTAGTAACGAAATATTTTACAAAAAAATAAATAAACAAATAAAAAAATGAAATAAAAAAAAAAGCAAAATCAACAAACTGTTAAACATAACCAACTGGTCCACTCATATTTTTGACATGTCAGCATCTACATTTGTAGTCATACAGTTATATACCACCCACATTATTATTGTATATCAATATAATATTTCCTTAGGCCTAGAAGCAACCAAACGTTAGCGTTCAATAAATTTTCACCTCGTTGAATATATATTGCACTCGTAAGGTCGTGCAATATTAAATTCTTCTATAGATAATATCCCTCAATATTCATACAATAACCCTGCAATAAAAATGTTTTGTGTAAAGTTGTTTTGTATATATTTCTCGCAGTCTTTATTTCTAACAAATGTTAAGCATATTTAATACATACCGAGAGAAAATGGATTTGATATTTGTATTGGTTTAGCTTTGGATTTGTCTATTGCTGAGATTTGATTTCATACTGGAAGATAAAATTCGTGCGAAATGTACCATATCATCGTTTCCTTTAGTACGCTTTATGTTATCGTTTGGCTCGCTACCCTCAGTTCATATGCCTCACTACCTTTTGAACGGAGCTCGCTACCCTCCAGTTTTCCGTTCAAATTGTGGCGATATTTCAAAATACAATTTTATACAGAAGAAATATATTATTATTTATGCACTTTCAAATCAGATATTCCCTTAATCATAGCCTTTTAACAAATGTAAACTATATTTCCGTTACATATTCCATCTTCGTCTGCAATGTTTTGATTTACCTGAGCTCTCTATCCTCCGTTCAAAAGCTCATCCCCTCATCTTCCATTGTACAGCTTCCTACGGGGTGTGACTTGATAAGCCTATTTGAAAAAGTCTCCTAATGAGATTGTCATGTACAACAACATCAAAGGCTGATTTAGCGTCCAGCAGTGCAATATATGTTGGCCTTCTCAGGTCTTTATTTTCTCGTTCGTATTCTTCTATAATCAGTTCAGCAATTAAGGGACTTGTTTTTTCAGTGAAACCTCTTTGAAGTGGATTTTGGACCTCCATGATTTTGCTGTTTTCTCTTTGTTTTATGATTTTTTCAATGATTTTGGATATAGTTGGATTTCTCGTAATACCTCTATAATTGCGTGCTTCACTATTCTGTCCTTTGTTTTTATATATCGGAAACAACGATCCTATTTTCAGCTCATCAGGAATATAACATTGCTCAAATATGCTGTTTAATAAATATTGGATGTATACTAACAGTTCAGTCCCGTATATAAAATGTTCTGCTGTGATACCATAATAATCATGCAGCTGCTTTATTTCTATTCAATGACTTAATAGCTTGTTCTATCTCTGATGTTGTGATTGGTTTATGCTGAAATTTTTGATGACATATAGATTCTATCTGTTTAACTTCTTCGACCTGTTTCATAAACTTGGCATCCGCATTGGAGTTGGGTTTCTTTTCTGCTAATTTAGAAAAATGCTTTTTCCACCCTTCAATAACATCCACATCCTTGTAAATATCGTCATCTACATTCAGTTGATCAACATACCTTGATAATTTTCCTCTTTGTGAGTTTATTATACGGAAAAATGTTTTTCGGTCGTTGGTTCTTGCATCAATCAATTTAGTTCTTAAGTTTATTCTTCTCGTTGCCACTTCTAGCCTACACTCCCTCCTCAGATTGATACCTGCTTGCTTCTTGATTTTCAGAAAAATGTTATCTATATCTTTTGGACTTCCTTGTTGTTTCCAAATATAAAAGGCCTCTTTCTTTTTGTTGATCGCTGTTTCATTGATGCATTTCAATTTCGGGGTTTTTGTACCCTTTTTACGTTTCGGAGCAACTTCATTTGCAGTTTTTGACAACAATTTGTTTAATGCCTTAAATGATAAGTCTATATCCTCTTTTGTTTCCGCACACTTTTGTAATTCCTTAATTTCACTACATAGTTTCTTCTCATATTCCTCCTTATCTACCTTATCCCATTTGATCTTATTTATCATTCGATTCGTAACTTTCTTTGGTAAACTAATTTCCATATGCCGGTGTTGTACAACTAATTTCAGTGGATAATGATCAGAGACGTTTGCTATTACATCTAATTTTTTTACAATACTGTGGTGATCTGAATGAAGATATTTTTAATGAGACTGTATCGCAAAGGAAAAATCTGCTTTTAGAACAAATGAATGAACATTCCTTAGCTACAAGAACCAATGGATCAACATTTATCCATGTTAATGGTCGAGATACCTCTGAAATTGACTTTTTATATTTCAAGAAAATATGCACACACTGTAATATTATTTGATGAGTACCAAGATATGTGGTATAAATTTCATGTAACTGATCTATACAATCACTGTATTCAGCAATATGATTGGGTGATCCCTTGCAAGGCATATATATAGATACTTATTTTAAATTTGGTTCACCTATAATCTCTACGACTTGTAGACGCTCTGAGCCTATGTCAAGTGGCTTAACAATATTATCTAAATGTCTCTTCCATAATATGCCTGTTCCACCATATCCTCTAGGCATTTGAAATGGCATTATTGGATCTTTTGTATCAACAGCTTTTCCTACACCAATGAAATCTTTATGAATTTCATTTAATAATTTTAGCTGGCAATCATATAGCCAATGCTCTTGAATAAGGCAAATATCAACTTTTAATATGATTTCTTTTCTAAGTTCTTCAAGGTATAGTTGTCCAACTATTTAAACAAAAAAATGGTGAGTTTTGACAGTGCAGTTGATGGGAATTTTGAAAAATCTAGAATTTTACAGATTTTACGAAGTCTTGAATTTGACCAAAAAAAGCCACATTTTCTTACAAAACTTTCTTATATCATCACGGACCTATGTTTTTTATTAGTGATATTTCTCCAGACTCGTGAGATCTAACAATCTGGAAAATTTGAGAGAAAACTAGATGTTTTGTTTTTGGTCGTTTTAACCTGGATATGGGATGTTGTCTCCTTGACATTTACCCCATTTCCTTTCTTTTTCATATTGATGCTAAAAATCGATATTTTAGCCAAAATGGCCCTAAAATTGGCCAAAATTGATGAAATTTGCACAAAATCGTCAAATTTAGGGGTTTTCAAATTACTATAGCACAAAAATATGCACACGGACATATGGTTTTCTTTTCAAAAATGGTATTTTCAAGGTTGTCAGATTATAAAAATGTAGGTTTCGGGAAAAACTTGATGCAGGAAAATTTTGACCCCTCATGAGAATACATCCTTAACAAAAATCATAAAGCTCCAAGAATAACTGCTCGCACAGCACACCAACTGATACAGGTAGACTACGAACGACATGCAGTAAGACTATATTGAACAAGAAACGTAATTAAGAAATATGGGTCAAGGACTACCGGCTAGCTATATCATTGTAGGCTAATGTGCTGGTAAAACACTGCTGCCGAGGAAGAAAATCGAACAAAAGTTCAGTGTAAGATCAATGTCATACTATTTTTACACCTACGTTACCATGCAGCATTTACCTATGAAAATAAATTTTCGGAAAAGGGGTGTCAAATTTTTCGGAAACGTCCATAACAGATTTTTATTTTTTTTTCGGAAATGTCCTGCGTCCGTCTTATGGTATGCTTTTGCTGTTTCACAAGCACTTGCTTCATAAAAAAAATGTCAGTCCCTCCTAGAGAGGGAGCGGGGACTGACTTTTTTATGAAACAAGTACCTGTGTATTTGGAATTTCAATTTTTGAGTTTTGGACCTTCCGATGATGGGGTTTTCCCTAAAAAATCCCCAGAAAGCACCAGAAGGATGACAGGCCTGGTTATATATTAAAGTGAGTTCCCAATTTAAGTATTTTCTTGTGTATTTCGAGAAAAAAAGACAGTCATTCCAATACATTTTTAGTCCAATTTTCATATTTTTTATACTGCTAAAAGAGCTTGACAAACAAGTTTCTCCTTGAGATCTATTTGAAAGAAAATTGTCACAAGTTCAGTATTCATTTGTTTATTTTGCCTTGTATGCTATGTTAAGTAAGTTTATGAGGGAGAAAATTGTGGCTAACTTTGTCCGATGCTCTAATGAAATCCATAATTAGACCATCGGTTGAGAATTTTCAAGATTTTTTGTGATGTGATCTATAAATTAAATGAGTTGTGTTTCACAAGATCTATGTGGCCGAAAACATTGTTGCAGTGGATATAATATATTGTTTTCGTCCGCGTGTTTCATAATTGCACTTGCAATGACATGTTCTAGGATTTTGCAACATACATGTTAGTGAGATTGGTCTATAGTTTTTGATCCCTTTTTTTATAAATAAATGAATCATGTGCAGATTTCCAATCAGTGAGTACTTCGCCAGTGTCTAGGGATTTTTGATACAAAACGCAAAGAATAGAGGCCCAATATCCTCGAAGGTGCAACATCAAACTATGTAGATGTACACTACAATCAGGGGTACTATCACAGAACACTTTGGACTCTCATTTTCGGAAAGTATAAATCAAATGGAATTCGTTAAACAAATAATTCGGACAGTATTTTATTTTAATTACTTCTAAAAAAAATTACATTGTTAAAGTCAAGTTTTGATATCTTAGTTTTTAATTAATTGTCGTTCAACAAATTCTAATGCGGATTTTGGTACACGTGGTTTGATTTGGTCAGGTCCACAGGCTTTTGTTGGGTTTAGATTTTGTAGGAGTTTGGTTAAGTAATAGCTATATCTTTCATAACTGGATATATAGCTTCGCTTTGCATGAAATTATCATTTTTGAATTCCTGGTCTGAAATATTGTTTGATGTTGAGGAGAATGAGTGGGTCATTTAAAATGTTTGACTTCTGTTTTCATATGTTATTAACTGATAATTCCAAGAAAGCGTGTGTTGTTTTTTCAAAATCTTTTTATGTGGAATATATTTCCAAATCATATAGTTGTTTAGTTGTGATTTAAATTTTTGCCATGGGTTTTCAACAGATAGTGTGCTTATTTTATCCTTCGTATTTTCATATAAGTCTTGTAATTCTTTTCAATGTCTTTCCAGTTTTCCTGGTTGTAGATTGGTATATTTTTATGTATTTGTTTCAATTTTGATGGTATGGTTATTAAATTCAATTAAGACAATATCGTGATCTGATACACCAGGGGGGCACTCGATTCTCTGTGCTGGACATGTTCCGATCACAATGTTCTGGACAAGCGAATCGAATGTCTTGGAACAGGATGTTCTTACATCAAAATGGACGTCGATTGTGTGGTAGCTACTTTCGCGAACGAATTTGTTGATAATGAAGAAAATACAATGATGGCGCAATATAATCTGTTGTTGTAGTAAAATGCCTTGCATTGTAGGTTTAATTATATATCAAAACTGATAATATTTTTTAAAAATGTTCCAATAATATGAAAGAGTGTCATGATAATTTGGCTCAATATTTTGCAATATAAAATGAATTTTCGAACGTAATTGATTGACTGAGTTCTTAAAATTTTTTTAGTAATTAATATTTGACTAGATTTTTGTAAACAAGTCTTTTGATAAATGTATTCATCCTTCAATAAAGAAATCAATAGCTTTTAAATGTTTTCTAAGTTCGCTTCAGCTAGGATAGAGTATTTTCTTTATTATCCCTTAGAAAGCATTTATTGTTATGTTACAAATTCATTAACGTTTGACTCCATCTTTAATGGCGGACTGTGCACACTAAACCACCTCTGAAGTCGGTACAGACGGAACAGATCCAGAACACTGTTCTCGGTCACTCTATTGTTGTACGGTACTGTGCAGGACGTCCAGGACAATGAATCGAGCTCCTCCCAGGTAATATTTCAGTACGTTGAACCTAATTTGGCTTGTTGGTAATCATCAGGTCATGTGTTTTTTTTCTGGTTGGTTTGTTAATCAGCTATACTAAACCGTTATCATCCAAAATATTTGTTCATTTTTTTATGAATTGTATTTGCTTTCAGAGTTTTACTGCCCCATTCCGCCGGGCCCAGTCCCATTCAGGTAGGTTAAAATCACCTGTAATAAGAAGTGCTGCATTGTTTATTTGTGGTGCTCGTTGGATGGATTTTTCAAATGATTTGAGGCCGTTTTCATCAGATGTTTTTGGGGTCTTAGTGTCTTAGTGACTTTCAAAAAATTCACAAAAATAGGAATTTAATATTTTTGAAATCAAATTGGTGAAAATACATGCTCTAATTGAAAAAAAAATTCTTAAGCAATATTTTCAATATAGAATTCCAGTCTGTGCCTTTAGCCACTAGCCCTACGCCCTAGACTGGTATAAAATCAGTCTCGGGCTAGTAAAAATCTGAAGTCACTAGCCCACCGGGCTAGTTAAAATTTTACCTTATTAACAAAGAATCTTCTATAAGGGCTAGTGAAATTGAGTTTCAGGCTAGTCCAACACGGGACCTTACTAGCCCCTTAGGGCTGGTGAATGAAAAAGTTTTTGGCACAGACTTGAATTCCTAAAGTAAGTGGTCTTTTTATCGAAATTTCAGGAAAATCACCAAATTTTGAATCAAATATATAAAATATTGTTTTCATTTCAAAAATGTGGAACTTTTTCTTCAGTTTAAAACAAATTTAAAAGTATGGTTGCTACGTAGTATTAAGAAAACTAAGTAGTCTTTGAAATTGACTAAATTTACTAACATTGGAAATAATTTCTGAAATCAAATTGCTGAAAATGTTTGTTTTAATTTAAGGAAACAAATTCTTAAACAATGTTTTAAATGTAGAATTTCCAAACATAAGTGGTCTTTAACAATTTTCTTTTAAATCATTTCTTCATTTCCTTATTGTATTTATTTCAGTGTTCAAAATCTTTTTATGTGGAATATATTTCCAAATCATATTGTTTAGTTGTGATTTAGTTGAAATTTTTGCCATGGGTTTTCAACAGATAGTTTGCTTGTTTTATCCTTCATATTTTCATATAAGTCTTGTAATTCTTTTTCCATGTATTTCCAGTTTGCCTGGTTGTAGATTGGTATATTTTTAGGTATTTGTTATGTTATTAAATTCAATTAAGACAATATCGTGATCTGATACCCCAGGAAATATTTCAGTACGTGGGACCTAATTTGGCTTGTCGGTAATCATCAGGTCAAGTGTTTTTTTTTTTTTTCCTGGTTGGTAGTTGGTTTGTTAATCGTTATCATCCAAAATATTTTTCATTTTTTTTATGAATTGTATTTGCTTTCAGAGTTTTACTGCCCCATTCCACCGGGCCCAGTCCCATCCAGGTATGTTAAAATCACCTCCAATAAAAAGTGCTGCATTGTTTATTTGTGATGCTCGTTAGATGGATTTTTCAAATGATTTGAGGCCATTTTCATCAGATGTTTTTGGGCTGTAATATGCACAGGTGTATAGAGTTATAGCACCTTTGATTTCTATTTTTGACCATATAATATCTCATTTGTCGTCAGGGGAAGTTCATCTACGTCGTCACTTATCATATCATTTTTATTGCAATTAAGACACCTCCCCCACTTGACCTTTCCTGTCTTTTCTGTATATTTGTATCCTTCAGGGAATATTTCTATATTTTGATGCTCTTATCCAGCCTGTTTCAGTTCTTATCATTATATCAGGTTTTGTGCTGTCAATTACATTATGTACAAGATGTTTGTTTCTTTTTTTATGGATTGAAAATTAAAATAAAGCACTCGTAATGGATTTTGGAATGGAGTTTTTTGTTTATTTATTCGTATTGGTGTTGATTGATGCGATCTGTATTTAAATCATCACATAATTAAGTCCTATTGACTTCACCAGGCAAGCCCTGCATCCCGCAACAACTAGAAACTTGTCTTTCTCAAATAAGTTCACAAAACTAATGAACCTTTCAGTATTAGAAATAAAAGAAACTTACAAATTATTACCTCATATCTATCAGGCCATGATTAAAACTGATACCAACTTAAAAGCAACCTGCACTAATATGGTTATCTAAAAGACATAAGGCACAAAACAGCAACGAAGTAAATGAAATATGGCTACTTTATGCCTGCCTGGATAAGCATATTCCATCAAAATTATTTAAAACATACTAGACTACTAAGTATAACACCTAATACCTCAGACAGAATTAATTTAAACAACGTGCTGAACAACTGGCACTACTGTTCACTTCAATATTTCAGTTATCACTAAGACACATGCACACTTACCGAAGACTTGAGAAATACTAATATTTTTCGCATCTTCAAACTAGAGGCTCAGAACCTGAGCTCGACTCGCTCACCTTACAAAATGGTTGCAGCAGGGGATGAAACTCATGTTTATCCTATAGGATCCTTTGTTGAAATATGTCATGTGATGGTAGTGTTTTTTTTTTTCAGATCAAAGCAAAATATCAATCTTAGCTTGGCTGAATTTGCTTCAATGGTTTCAGCACATATGACAATAAAGATGTTTTCCTATAGGGGCCATGTTTTTTTATCAAATTTTAACCAAATGAGTTATCTTTGTGAAGGACAATCCATATATTATTCATATTAAGTTTGAATTGGTTTTAGAGGAGAAGATGAAAATGTGAATTTCCCATAGGGTCAATGTTAAACTATGTTCTGTGCTGGCGGTCATGTTTTTTGTCGAATCGGAACGAAATGTGCAATCTTTGTAAAGGACATTCAGATGTTGAAAATGATGTTTTTCCCATAGGGTCCAATGTTAAAACCAAGATCCGCGCTGGCAGCCATGTTTTTTTTTATCTGTGCAATCTTTGTGAAGGACCTTCCATATATCATTGCTATAAAGTTTGGTTGAATTTGTTTCACTGGTTTAAGAGGAGAAGATGCAAATATGAAAAGTTAACACCGGACGACAGACGACGGACGCAGAGTGATAGCAATAGCTCACACTGACCCTTTTGGACAGGTGAGCTAAAAAGGCGAACCATGGAAAATTACATACCAAAATGAAACGTGCTTTGAATCGTGACTTCGTTCCTCATAGAAGGAAAAACGAGGGTTCATTTGGACATGTGGAAGGCTATTACTCATCAGATGCTTCAGTCGAATTAGGGGTCCTTCAAAGTACAGTCCTTTTACCAATATTCTTCCGGTAAATCATTGATCTACCGGAACGTCAACGAATTTCAACTATTGATAAGCATATCCCGTACGGAATGATTAAAGAAAATCCCAAAGACTTTTTTACAGATCTAAAGATATTAGCACTTCTCTAGTCTTCGGTTAGTCTGCATGTTTCTTGGTGATAACTGAAATATTGAAGTGAACAGAAGGGCCAGTTTTTCAGCATTGTTTCAATTTATAATTCTATTTGAGGTATTCCAGGACCTGAAGTAAAAGATGTGTTTTTACATTCTTCAACAATTGTTTCATAATTCACAATATGAAAAAGAAAGGAAATGGGGGTAAATGTCAAGGAGACAACATCCCATATCCAGGTTAAAACGACCCAAAACAAAGCATCTAGGGGTCACCGTACGGTCTTCAACATAGTGAGGAACCTCATACCATATAGCAAGCTCTAAATGGCTCCAAAAGGGTAAAAAGTGGATAAATCAATGGAAACAAACCACATCCAATAACCCAAATATCAAGAAACTAAAATTTAATAAGAAGACACAGACAAGCCAATCACCAACATATTCCTGACTTGGGACAGGCGCAAAAATTGCGGCGGGGTTAAACTCGTTTTCTTGGATCCAAACCCTTCCCCTATGTGTGGTGAATAGCTAAAACTAAATATTAGTATTACTTCAACGTGAACCGGTTTTCTTGATTTTAATTTCAAAATGGCTTAATTTGGTTTATCATTTCTTTGCTATGGAGTTAAAGCAAGAACGATCTGATTTTCTTTTATTTTAGTTCGTGTGTTTTACTTTTTATAATGATTTGTCTTTTGTCTTTATTCAACAAGTTTCAAAAAATTACCTTTTGTTTTAAAGGTCCGTAATTATTTATATTTGCAACCCCATACTTCTTTGTTGTTTTGTGCCTGATTTCTTTGGGATAACCATATTAGAGCAGGTTGCTTTTTTAAAAGTCGGTATCAGTTTTAATCATGGCGTGATAGATATCAGGTCATAATTTATAAGTTTCTTTTATTTCTAATATTAAAAGGTTCTTTAATAGTTTTGTACGGAAGCGTATAGTGGACTCGCCTTGTCTTATAAGAATACCTTATAACGCACTAATTTTCTTAAATAAAATAACCTTATCTCCTGATAAGGTGATAAATCGTGCTAAATTAAACAACCTTGTCTCTTTATATGGCGATAAATCGTGTTATTAATGACAAGTTGTTGCTTTATAAAGACATTTCTCGTATTAGTTTAAAGTGTGTTAACTTTATACATCCTAAACTCTTCTTTTTTTTCTTTCATGCAGTAAGTCAATACAATACTATTTTAATTTAACGTAAAACGTTTTAAATTAATACGAGAAATGTCTTTATAAAGCAACAACTTGTCATAAATAACACGATTTGTTGCCTTATAAGGAGACAAGGTTGTTTTATTTAACACGATTTATCACCTTATAAGGAGATAAGGTTATTTTGTTTAAGAAAATTAGTGCGTTATAAGGTATTCTTTTAAGACAAGGCGAGTCCACTATACGCTTCCGTAGGTTTGTAACCTTATTTGAGAAAGACAAATTTATAGTTGTTGCGGGGTACCGGGCTTGCCACAATCAAGGGATGATTAAATGATGTGGTGATTTAAATACAGATTACAGCAATCAACACCAGTACGAAAAAATAACAAAAAACTGCATTCCAAAATCCATTACGAGTGCTTAATATTAATTTTCCATCCACAAAAAAGAAACAACATCTTGTACAGAAGAAGAAGAATATTTTATTCCAATTAACATTGACATTGATTTGTATACAAATATTACAAAAGAGAAAAAAACAACAATATGTTTATATGGGTTGGGGCAGAGCCATTGTATTTTAGATATATCTTATAGTAAATTATACCATTTCCATATTTACTTATGAAAATAAATGTATATATCAACCAATATATCATTCCCATTAATTATATTAGAGTTTCTTCTTTTTTCAAATCCAGTATATATAAATTGTCCCAAAAGTTTAAGTAAATCTAAATCTTCATTTATAAAAAGCCAATTAAATTTAAGGGAGTTATCTAGATGTCCAAAGTTGTGAAATTTTGAAATAATGGTACATAACGTAATTGACAGCACAAAAATGGCTTGACAAGTACATCAAAATATAGAATAACAAAATACCGAAGTTATACTGTTAATTTATTTTCTGCTAATGCGCATTTCGACAACTTATGTCTCATAAGTGCAGATCGATCCAAAACATTTGGAAGTCCATTAATCAAAAAACTTGTAAAAGCTGAGAGAGAACAAATATTCCCTGAAAGATACAAATGTACAGAAAAGACAGGAAAGGTCAAGTAGAGGTGCAATAAAAAATGATATGATAAGTGACTTTCCCCCTGACGACAAATGAGATATCATATGGTCAAAAATAGAAATCTCTATACAACTGTGCATAGGCCTCAAATCATTTGAAAAATCCATCCAACGAGCATCACAAATAAACAATGCAGCACTTTTTAACATATCTGGATAGGACTGCGTCCTGGGTGCTGGGACAGTAAAACCCTGAAAGCAAATACAATTCATAAAAAAATATAATGTTTTGCTAATATTTTGGATGATAACGGTTTAGTACAGCTGATTAGCAAACATACCAGAAAAAAACACACTTGACCTGGGGATGGGAATGGTGGGAGGCACGAGTAAATTTGCTCCGTGAAAAATATTTAATCATACAGTAAATATTGAACTTTTCATTCACTTTTATGAGGTACTTGATGGAATGGATAGTTGGGACTCGACTGCCCTCCACGTTTTGGGAAATTACTGGAAATGCACGAATTTTGTAATATGCCAACCCTTAGACCTCGGCCCTTTGTTTACGTCTATTTATACTTGCTACGTAATCTTGTGTGTATAAAATTGATTTTGAGGGTCTACATGAGTACACTTTAAAATGGCAAAAAATGTAAACGTGAATAAAGACACTTGAGAGCAGAGAGGTTCTGTATGGTTCTACCGAAAGACAAAATGATCCTGTTACCAACAGTATACTAGATTTTATGGCAAGAATGGATACAAGATTAAAAAACATTGAAACCAAGGTATCAAAGTCAGTGGACGAATTAGATGAAATAAAAAAGTCAATGAGTACAATTTCTTTTAAAGTTAAAACAGTAGAAACTGAAGTCAAAGATCTGGGGAAAAAACACACAGAATTAGAACAAAATGTGCAAGGCATGAGTAATTTATTTGATGAGGTAAACAAACAGTGCACTGAAAACAGTCGAAGTGTTGATGAACTGGAAAAGGAAAATGTTTGTCTTGGTACACAAATGAGATCATTGCAAGAGGAACTAAAATCATTTAGAATAGAACGAGATGAAATGAATTAAAGAAACAATATTGGATCTTAGATGTCGTTCTATGAAATACAACCTGATATTTACTGGTTTGGTCGAAACACCACGAGAAAATACAGAGCAAAAGTTGCGAGAGTTTCTAAGATGTGAACTGGAAATTGATTATCATGTTGAACTCGCAAATGTGCATCGTTTTGGTACTCGACAACATAGTGGTCAAAAACACCGTCCAATAGTAGCCAAATTCATGTATTATAGTGACCTAGCATATGTACTTCAGAATGCTAAACTTCTTAAAGGAAAGCCGTACGGAATAAATCAGCAGTTTCCGGCTGAGATTGAGAACCGCAGGAAATCTTTATACCCGGTGATGAAAGAGGCGAAAAGAAATGGACACATGGTGAAAATGGTACGAGATAAACTTTTCATAGATAACAGGGAATATGTATCAGATGATAGGGGAGATGACAGAGTGCACAAGGAACATTTGGCACAGCGAGAACGACTCCCTGAACGAACGGTGCAAAACACGAACTATCGGGACGCCGTAACTTCTACTCCCATGGAGCCTCATCGTACACATGGACAGGCATTCAAGCGTGCTCGTATGGGGTCAACACCGGAGAAAACCTACTAGGGTCGTCGTGGAGGTCAAAGATTACTTGGTAAAAAATGTTCAC
>MJUU01011606.1:19899-40578 GCA_002080025.1 Modiolus philippinarum
TTTCTGACAGAGGCTTTCTGCCCAAAAAAATAATGTTAATTTCGAAAAAAAATATTTTGTTGATACATGTGAAAAAAATAAAAAAAATTCTGTCCAGAAAAAATAACCATAACCTCCCCCCCCCTTTCAGGTTAAATGGTCGGCCCCTTAATTGTTGTGGGATTAAATCGAAACTTAAGTATCCAGAATTCAACGAATTATTGTCAAACTATGATGTCGTATGTCTAGTAGAGACAAAAACAGATGATTTAGATCAAATTAATATACCAGATTTTGTTATAAAAATGAAAAATAGAAAATTTATAATGAATAAAAAATCTGGTGGTATGTTGCTTGGTTTTAAAGAAAAATATGAAAAATTTATTATACCTATTGCTACAGAAAGTTCCTTTGTTTTTTGGTTTAAAATTTTGAAACAGTTAACTGGGTTAGATGAAGATATAATTTGTGGTATTGTTTATATACCACCTCAATATACTGTTTATTCTTCTCCTGACTGCTTTAGTGAAATTGAAAATGAATTTTTAATTTTTCAGAGTTTTTCTTAGTGGTGATTTTAACAGTAGAATTGGCAACGAACCCGATTATATATTTGTTGAAGAAAATATTAGAAATTTTAATTTTACTGAAGTGTTAAATATTAATAAAGTAAACGCCTTAGAGGAATTGAGGATTCCGATTGAAAGGGCTGGTCAAGATTTTTCAAAAAATCAGTATGGAAATAAGTTGTTAGAATTGTGCAGATGTAATGATTTATTTATTGTAAATGGCCGAATTGGAGAAGACAAGGGTATTTGTAAATTAACATGTAAGAACAGTAGTGTTGTTGATTATATGATTTCATCTGTTGATTTTTTGAAATATATAGTAAATATGAATGTATTGAATTTTAGTAAGTTATTTTCAGATGTACATTGTCCGATTTCTTTTTCTTTTGAATGTTTCAATCACCGTGAAGATTGTACGGATACCGACACACATATTGAAATATCTACAGACAACTCGATTGAGACACCCTGCGAGTGGGACGATGCGTACAGGGCAGATTTTGTAAATAATCTTGACGAAGAGAGTGTTCAAAATTTAGAGACACTCGTTACTGATTTGGATAACCATAACATTACACAGACCGAAATTGACGACTATGTTAGGACATTAGGAAATATTTTTTTATCTTCTGCTATCAAGACTTTTGGCGTAAGACCTGTTAACCGTAGACAAAAAAGAATACCAAAATGTTTAAGTTCTGAACCATGGTTTAACTTTGACTGTAAATTTGCTCGTCAGAATTATAGAAAACTGAAAAGACGATGTAAAGTTGACAAGTCTGCAAGTACTCTCAACAACATGAGGAAAGCAGAAAAAGAGTATAAGAAAAAAATTGATTTGAGTATAAAAAAATCATAGAAAAGAGATGTCAAAAAAATTAAAAAATTTGAGATCGAATAATAGTAAAGAATACTGGAATATTTTGCAAAAAGGTTCATATAAAAAACAACCGGATATTTCTGTAGAATCATTGTATAATTTTTTCAAAGATTTGAATAAATCTCCCACAGATGAGAATACTAACAGTGTATTTGAAGGTATATACATTGACGAAAATTCATTACATGATTTAAATTCAGAAATTAATAGTGAGATCACTGGTGAAGAGATACTTACATGTGTGAAAAATTTGAAAAATAATAAAGCGTGTGCTGATGATCTTGTAATAAATGAATATATAAAATCTTCAATTGATATATTTTTACCCGTCTATACTAAATTATTTAACACTATTTTTGATTCGGGTGTTATACCAGAAAGCTGGTCATTGGGAAATATAAAACCTTTTTATAAGAATAAGGGTGATCCTCTTGATCCTAAAAATTATAGACCAATAACAATATTGAGCTGTCTAGGTAAATTATTTACAGCTGTTCTCCTAAAAAGATTGAACTCCTTCTCTGAAAAATTTTCTGTTTTGAATGAAAACCAGAGTGGCTTTAGAAAAGGGTATTCCACTACTGATAATATTTTCGTCTTACATGCTTTTTTTTAATTACTTAAGATAAAGAAAAAAAACTTTTTGCCGCATTTATTGATTTTGAAAAAGCTTTCGACACTGTATGGAGAGAAGGATTGTGGTCTAAAATATTGATGAGTAATATAGATGGTAAAATGTACAATGTAATAGTAAATATGTACAAAAATATTACATCTAGAATTGTTTATAATGACAAGACGTCAGACTTTTTTGAATGTAATAATGGTGTAAGACAGGGTGAAAATCTTTCCCCTTTCCTTTTTTCGCTGTATCTGAATGATTTGGAAACTTTTTGAACGATAGAGATGCTTTAGGTTTATCTTCAGTAAGTAAAGATTTTGAAGATGAACTGGATTTTTATTTAAAACTTTTTGTTATTTTATATGCTGACGATACGGTTATCATGGCAGAGTCACAGTCCGATATGAAAAATCAGTTAAACTATTTTTATGCTTTCTGTCAGAAATGGAAATTGAAAGTTAATATTGATAAAACAAAGATTTTGGTATTTTCAAATGGGAGGTTACCAAATAATTTACATTTTACCTTTAATGGTGCTGAGCTCGAAATTGTAAATAATTTTTCATATCTCGGTATATTGTTTTCCAAAACGGGTTCATTCATTTCAGCGAAGAAGGATATTGTTAACAAAGGGATGAAAGCAATGTATGAGGTATTGAAAAAAGGTAGAACTCATAATAGATCATAGAAAAAGTCCATCTGAAATTTTGTAAAATTTTACTTCCTTTAAAAACAAGCACTCCAAATTACATGGTTTATGGGGAACTCGGAAGATATCCTCTTGAAATCGATATTAAGGTTAGAATGATATCTTTTTGGTCAAAATTAATATGCGGGAAGCAGTCAAAAATTTCATCATTGGCTTATAAATTACTTTATATTAAAAATTTCGAAAACGAACATGTTTCTCCATGGATAAATCAAATTCGTAAAATATTAGATCAAAGTGGTTTATCCTATATATGGACTTTTCAAAACTGTATTTCAGAAAACTGGTTACGTTTTATTGTAAAGAATAATCTAATTGACCAATTTAAGCAAAACTGGAAGTCATCTATTGAAAATTCAACAAAGGGCGGTAACTACAAACTATTTAAGAATGAGTTAAAATTTGAAAATTATCTTGAAACTTTAGATGATAAGGATAAATTCATTTTGTGTAAATTTAGAGCAGCAAATCATAGATTACCAGTTGTTTAGATTTTGTAATTTATGTTGAGGGAGGGAATTAGGGGATGAGTTTCATTATTTATTTGAATGCTCCAGTTTTGCGAATGAAAGAAAATTATACATTGCAGCTAAGTACAGAAACAGACCGAACGTTGTTAAATATAATGATTTGTTATCGTCTAACTCTGTTTCTGTGCTTAGTAAAGTTTGTAAATTTATTAGAATTATAAATAAGAGGGTATGTCCTCCAGGTTAATCCGCCTTCATCTTCTCTCGGATATATTTTGTGTCATTTATGCATTTTGAAAAAAAAACTTCTCTGTACCTTGAGAATAAAGAATATATATACCTGATGATTACCAACAAGCCAAATTAGGTCCCACGAACTGAAATATTGCCTGGTGTATCAGATCATGATATGGTCTTAAGTGAATGTTATACCATAACATCAAAATTGAAACCCTCTCCTAAAAATATACCAATCTACAACCAGGCAAACGGGAAAGACGTGGAAAAAGAATTAAGAGTTATATGAAAATATGAAAGATCAAATAAGCAAACTATCTGTTGAAAACCCATGGCAAAAATTTAAATCACAACTAAGCAATATGATTTGGAAATATATTCCACATAAAAAGATTTTGAACGCTGAAATAAATACAATAATGAAATAAAGAACTGATTTAAAAGAAATTGTTATTAAAGACCACTTATGTTTGGAAATTCTACATTGAAAACATTGTTTCAGAATTTGTTTCCTTTAAATTGAAAATTAAAATTTAAATTAAAACAAATTGAAAAACAAAAGCAATTTGATTTCAGAAATTATTTCCAATGTTAGTAAATTTAGTCAATTTCAAAGACTACTTAGTTTTCTTAATACTACGTAGCAACCATACTTTTAAATTTGTTTTAAACTGAAGAAAAAGTTCCACATTTTTGAAATGAAAACAATATTTTATATATTTGATTCAAAATTTGGTGATTTTCCTGAAATTTCGATAAAAAGACCACTTACTTTAGGAATTCTATATTGAAAATATTGCTTAAGAATTTTTTTTTTTTCGATTAGAGTATTTTCACCAATATTAAATTCCTATTTTTGTGAATTTTTTGAAAGTCACTAAGACACTAAGACCCCTTATTTTTTTAATTTGATTTTATCCATCAACAATGTATCCCGTGTGTGTGTGTGTGTGTGTGTGTGTGTGTGTGTGTGTGTGTGTGTGTGTGTGTTACTGCCAACAAAACCGGTTATGCAGATTGTAATGTGATCCAAGGACTGTGTATGTAGATTCACATTTTCAGCTTTCATTCCTTTTATGGAATATATAAAGGATACAACAAATATACTTTCTTCTTCATAAATGTGTTCTTACAGCATACTTGTCCATGTGGAGTAAATTCACTCATCAAGAAAATATAAAAAAAAATTACACAAAATTCTTGATATCAAAATTTTTTTTTTAATTTCTTTTATCAGAAAATCATCCTTATTTTTGATATTATGAATACTTTTTTCTATATAAAAATCCATTTTTTTATATTCTGATATCAGAAATTCGATTCTTTCATACACGAAATTATAATTTTGATATCAGAAAATGTTTTGATATAGAACAAATAAGGAATTGATAGTAAAACGACGGCTTATAGAGCACCCCTTGAAATCAGTTTGGTAATCTGTTCAATCTAATTTAAGCAATATTTTTATTTAGAAATAAATCCAACAAGGATAGACAGCATGTGTATAGCCTACATAACCCCTCTCCAAAATAAGGTACGATATAAAGGGAATAATACATGGCAAAATCCGTATCACATGCCGTATCATCCCGAGTTACCAATATCAACACGAGGGCCTCTGGCCCGAGGGCTGATATTGGCCGAGGGATGATACGGCATATGATACGGATTTTGCCATGTATTATACAGTTTATCATATATTTAAACAGAGGACTACCAATCCGAAAAATAATGTCAAAAACTGAAATCGGTAAGAGAAAATGCATGTAATTTGTGTAGAGGAAAATTTCAAAATGGGTAGAAAGGACTAGAAGTTTTGGACTAAATCTAACATGTAAAGGAAAAAAGTTTGCTAGAATTTGTGATCCTCACAAAACAATTTCACCCCAAACCAATCTTTTTTATCCCCCCAAAAAATGTTTTGCCTCCCAAAAAAATTTTTTTAACTGCCGAAAATTTTTTTTAATAAAAAAAAAAATTCGAAAAAGGGTATGTGATAAAGGGTAAGCCATGCGATAAAGGGTAAGCCATGCGATAAAGAGTATGCGATAAAGGGTATGACGTCATATTGTGAATACGGAATGAACATCATGCACTGTATCACATATTCAAGACGTCTGTATTTATTACTAAACATATGATAAATACAGATTAATACATAAGCATTTCCATATTGGCCTGGTTATCATCCCAAGACACCCATATTGGCCCGAGACGAAGTCGAGGGACAATATGGGTCGAGGGATGATAATCAGGTCAATATGGAAATGCACATGTATTTAACTTTTTATTACATACTTCCGACGTTAAGAAATGCCAGGCCGATATGGACCGGAAGTCGCTTATTTGCCCAGGCCAATATGGACCGGAAGTCGTTTATTTGTCCAGGCCAATATGGGCCGGAAGTCGTTTATTTTCTTTGAGATGCACGAGGAGCATAAAATAACCTATTATTTTCCTGGGGTGCGAAAATATGGACAGTTTACTTCCGGTCATATTTATCATGCAAAAACGCTTTTATTTCTACTAAGTATGTAATAAATACAGATTAATACATTTCCATATTGGCCTGGTTATCATCCCGAGACACCCATATTGGCCCGAGACGACGTCGAGGGACAATGTGGGTCGAGGGATGATAATCAGGTCAATATGGAAATGCACATGTATTAAACTTTTTATTACATACTTCCGATGTTTAGAAATGCCAGGCCGATATGGACCGGAAGTCGTTTATTTGCCCAGGCCAATATGGACCGGAAGTCGTTTATTTTGTCTGAGATTCACGAGGAGCATAAAGTAACCCATTATTTTCCCGGGATGTGAAAATATGGACAGTTTACTTCCGATCATATTGATCATGCAAAAATGCTTTTATTTCTACTAAGTATGTAATAAACAGAAATAAACATTAGCTTAGAAATGAATATAACTGATCGTGTGCAAATGGAGTCCAATAGTAAAGCGTGTACACGGATTGGTCATTTTCTGCCTTTTGAGACCTCATACCATAACTTTTATATGGTTTCCACAAGAAAATGCATTTTGGTTTTTAAATTTGGCATTGAGTCAGACACGATCTTTGCTCAGACACCTTACTGTGAGCCAATTTTTCGCTCTGAAAAAATGTTTGCCTGAAATGAAAGAATAAAAGATAGTAAATTGTTCATATTTTTCTAGAATTGCATATTTCTATTGTCCACCACAGTACCTTTATTATCAAAAAGGAGTGATCTTAGTTACAATGGATTTTGCGAAAGCGAATAGTATGCTAGTATGCGTGTTTTTAACTACATTTACTTTGTATTTGGACAGCTAGACGACACTAAAGTAAAAATTTGGTAAATCAATCTCAGTAATTTTGTACATAATAACCATTTTTTTTACATAATAACACCACATTATTTTTTTTTAAGAATCTGTCCTGTCGAATGCAAAGTAGACACCTTAAGATATAAAATTCGTAAGTATAAATAGAACGGGACATAGCGCGGACCTCCAAGAGAGCACCATATCAGCTGGCTTAATTAAGAATCAATAGAACATATATCTACCATTGTTTTAATTAAAATCTTTATTATTTTATCATTTTTATTGATCTGTATACAAATTTGCAAGAAATTGACCGAACGCATCCTTTCTTATTGTGGGCTGGCTTATTGTCGGCTAGCGGTTATTGTCGGCTGTTATTGTGGGCTAGCTTCACACTAGTGTACTCACGATTCTGACACTAGAGTGTCCGACTCACTAGAGTGTCCGACTCAATATCACTGTGAAAAATATAAGACTATTACTACACAGAGGAGCTTTAGAAAAACTGTCAGAGGTACTAGCCATGCCACTGTTGGTAAGAAAAAGGTTCACATAAAACAGAAACTTTCAAATTATCGATTTCATGCATATTGTCCGACTTATTATCAGTTTACCATTATTTGACAGGTCGTTGGGGGACAGACCATTTAACTTGAAGGGGGGGGGGCTATGTTTTTTTTTCTTTTTTTTTCAAAAATATTTTGGAGCCGATTTTATGTTAAAAAATATTTTGGCTGTCAAAATGATGAAAAAAAATATTCTGAAGGAGGCTTTCTACCCCAAAAAATGATGCAAATTTAGAAAAAAAATATTTTGTCGTTGCAAGTGATCAAAATAAATATTTTTATTTCGCTCGAAGCTTCAAAAAAAATTTCTGTCCAGAAAAAAAAACACAGCCCACCCCCCCCTTACAAGAAATGGTCGGTCCCTTACAATGTTTTTATTTCATAGATGAGAATAGACTTGTTTGGGTAGATCTTGAATATACTTATACATTGATAACCATGGACGTGAGAAAACAAAACTTTACGACAAACGTGACCATTTTGACTTTCCAGTAGTGAACTTCCCCTTCTTAGCTGTAACATTCCCAGATCCCCGGGATATGACGTCAACATCTCACAACTCGTTCATTATTGTCGTGCCTTTAGTTTGAACAGCAGATTGGCATTTAGAGCATTTACCAAAATAAGTTCAATCACTGTTGCAGTTGTTTCTACATTAGTTTAGCGGTCGACACCATGGTCTAACAGATCGTTACAATGTTTTTTACTTCACAAATGACAAAAGATACCTTTAAGTTGATTCAGAGTCGACTACTGTAAAAAGGACTGACAAACTACATCGGATTTTTCATTGGCAGTGTGACGGGTGCCAAGCACGGAGCAGATCATGCTTATCATTCCAGAATACCTGATGAAACGCCCAGTTTTCAGAGGGGATTCGAGCTGTCAGTGTTTTGTTTTCTGTGTTAATAGATACTTGTCAAACTTTTAGTGTGGTCTTAATTGAGGGTTAGAGAAGTAACATGCGTTATGGATTTAAATTGCTTTTATCTAATGATTAGAAAATTATCCTTCAACACCTTATTCAAACTGGCTGTATGACTGATGTCTTGCGTTTAGCAGATCATGCTCATCCTTCTAGTGCACTCAGTAGCGGATCCAGACTTTCTGCTAAAGGGGGGGGGGGCGACCAATATTTTTTTCAGAAGGGGGGAACCCAATTTTTTTAAAACCCCTAGGAATTTTAAATATTTTCCGACCTAGGGGGGGCCCGGGCCCCCCTAATTCCGCCACTGGCACTGACGATACCTCGGATATGCTGATATTTTCAAATAAATCCATACGTAGGAGCCATTCTTTCTACAATCCCGCACAAACTCCTGTCGCGCTGAAGACAGAAAATCAAGCTTTAATGTTCATGCTAGATTTAAGATTCGTTCTTTTGTCTGTCTTTGTGTCTCATTCCAAGATCAATTTTGGTCAATGACCACAACCTGCATGTCAGCCCAGCTATGTCCAGTAGCGTTAAAATGGACAGCTGTAGCCTGTGGTTGTTCTTTTTCTGTATATGATTGCGATGTAAATTGATGCGACGACTGAGAGAGTTCTTTGTTTCTGCAATAAATTGCTGTTGTCATACGGAGCACGCAATCATATAAATTACATGTTCAGATGTACAGTACCGATTTCCGAACGTTTTGTAATTTTCTTCAGTTACTGTGCTCTGAAAATTGAAGTTGTGGCGCTGTGTTTGCACAGGTCTTAAATTTTCTTATTTCGGGAGATTTTGAGCATGTTCTCTAGTCATCGGAATGGAATAAGTGGGATTCGTGACAAAGGGAATTCTTTTTAGGTGACACATGCAGAGCTTTCATTAGCGGACAGATCTGAGAGTCGTGGAAGAAAAGTTGTAACGAAAGGAATGCGTGAATTCTTGTTGCATCTCTGTATTGCAATAACAGTTTTCATTCTAAAATAGCTATACTATCAATTGTTTTTTGCTCTTTATGTGAGATGTAGCCATTAGAGACTAATTGCTCATTAATCTCTATGCTCCTCTTGTTAAACATTTAGTCATCCGAGCAAATCCGACGTAGGCGGGTGGAAAGACTTTACGGGATCATGTTAATTTTCCACTGACTGGTGTTGAAGTCGCGTCGAGAAATGCATTTGAATTTTCCGATACACTAGCGGTAAATTTAATTGATGGACGAAAATTATCTTTGATGGATGAAAATTATCTATAAATTCAATGAATTCATCAAAATGGGTTTAGTGTCTGTCCATTCATCTCAGTGTGATCATTGAAACGGATCCAATAGCATAATTCATAAGGTGTTACCATCTCGCATAAATATGGTAAGATGGGGATACACGCGTGCCCATAGCAGTCCAATTTACTTAAAGGAAATTTTTGTTGTTAAGGTGAGAGGTACGCAAATAAGCGCCTCTATCGGCAAAGTTATAGATTTGCTTTAGAATGAACGTTCAATAATTTGAAATTTCACTTTAGATTGTCGTTTCAAACTGTATCCTACAATTTTTCCGAAAAATTGATATTATGTTGCGAAAGAAATTTCTGTTTTATTGACATACTTTTTATATGGTCACCGAGTTCGTTTTCGTGGTATAGGTTCATCTTTCAAATCGCATCGAACATCATAACTTTTATCGACGCTATTTTGACGGCGAGTTTTATTGAGAGAAATTCATTTTTGGCGTGCTTATCCAATATTCAACTATTCATACTGGCGACATTAAGCTGGTGACCCTTTATAGAAATTACATCATTTAAACGGAATTTTCATTGTTTAAAACATTTCGTTTTCACAGAAAAATTGTAGAATACGTTTTGATAATAGAGCAATTTAAAGACGATTGTTATACAATTTCTCGATACATTTTACATAGATTCTATATGAATACAACATAACTAATTGATTTTTAATCGGTCATATTTTAAACAATAAAATAGCTAAAACGGATTTTATTTCACTTTGACATCCAGCTCTATTTGATGCAATTGCATGTAGAATTTTATCGTCCCTGCCAATAAAGCCTTTAATAACATCATTTTATTTCCAAAAATCATTACATAAATTGTTTAAAGAAGGAACTGGGCATTGATAGTTCCATAGGCAATCCAACTTACACAGCTACCACTCTGTCAAAGGAGGAAATATTACAGAACCATAAATCTGTTTTGTTTTTCTTTGGGATTTCCACCAAGGATGAAGACACTCCCCTCTTCGTACAGGGAACCAAAAATTAATTAAATTTCCATACAAACAACGATACATCGCTGGATCTGCCAAATGTTCTACAAAACGTATATCTAAGTTGTAACCTCCATCCCGACAGCTGTAACAGAGGGCCTTCAGAGACATTGTGATACATGTACTTGCTTTTCAAGAAGCGGTGTAAATGAAATGTTGATACTGAAAAGCTCTAAAGATGTACCTGTCATCTTTTAACTCTAGATCATTATTCACCGTCTTTATATTACCATTTCTCATGAACAACTAAAACCGCGGCTGAAAGAACGGTGAACAAAGTTGCAGGTGAAAAACAAGCTTACTTTGTGAAAAATGGTTCCGAATCGGAGAAAAAAATATAGAGAAGAAGTGATTAAAATGTTAGAGTTCCTGATCGACAATATATTTGTCCATGTAGTTTGAAGGACTTCTTTGTCAACAGAATATCGGAATTCCAGTGGGCACAAGCTGTGCACCTCTAGTCTAGCCGATCTATTTCTTCACTCTTATGAGACTAATTTCATCGAAAGGCTTCTTCAAAATAAAGATAACAAACGAGCATAATCTTTTACGTTTATCTTCCGTTAATAAATGATATTTTGTAACTAAACAACCCTCGCTTGGTGATTTTCTTCTTTTGATCGGAATCAAGGATACTACAGCATAATTTGACTGAAAAATTATTTCATTTGTTCATTTTTTTCACCCACCACAAAAAATTTAGCATGAGAGGAAACATTAGGATAGACAATTTTATACTGTATAAAATTGTTGAAATAATTCATATTTGAAAATATTCCAATATCATATCTATAAACAATTTTCTATATAAATTTCATTTTTGATATAGAATTGAGTGGTCTTTTTTCGGTACTGAAAATGAAACAATTGAACAATTATTTTATGACATATGCATGTAATTTTGGTGTAAGCTTAGTGAGCGCCTAAATATTTTCTATGTTAATGCTAATTTGGGGACTAATTGTACGTCACTTTTAGACAATTTGTTCCTTTTGTTGTATGAAGCCAGGTTCATACAAGGGCTAGGTCAGAGAAAAGACGATAAGCTTGCCAGGTCCTCTTATTTCAATTTCCATTCTTTCATTGAGCAATCCTCAGTTTAATGGTAACCTTAATGCTGTATTAAAAAATGTACTCGGAATTAAAGAGGCCACTGATACAACATAATCAGCATAATACCTGTACTTATACCTATATATTGATGGCTTTGGGTGTTTGAAAACAACGACAAACGTGATGATTTCGACTTTCCAATGGTGCAATTCCAATTTTTGAGCAATTATATCAAACATCCTCACCATATGGCGTCTACTTTTCACAACTCATTCGCTATTGTCGTGTCTGTAGTTTTATTGCGACTTTGTCAACAGAGCGAACAGTTGTACGCCAGTTATGTTCAATTACTGTTTGAAGTTTTACGGTCGTCAACATGATCTGGCAGAACGTTACAATGTTTCTATTTCACAAATGAGAATAGACAACTTTGAGTAGATCATGAGTTTATGACCAGACTGACGAACACCGGGCCGACTATGAAAAACTGGACTTTTCATTGGTAGAGGAACGGTTGCCACAGATCATGCTTACCTTTCCGAAACGCCTGAAGATACTCAGTGGGAGTTTACACTGTCAGTGCTTTACTTTTTGTGTTGTCTTGTGTATTTTCGCATTTTCAGTTATGTCTTCGTTGGTATTTGTTTGTGCTACCGATTTGTACTTGCTTTTATCCGAATACTTAATATATTCACAGAAGCTTGGTACTATTGATGGCTCGAGAAGTAATACGTACCATCTATTTAATTGGTTTTGTCTAAGGATTCGAAATATTAGTCGCCAACTAAACAGATTTTTCGACACCATATTCTAGCTTGCTGTGTGACGGTTGTCATACGCTTACCATTCCGGAGCATCTAACGATTTCTTCATTTTTGTAGGGTTCACACTGTTCATGATTGTGGCGTTCTTTTTTTTTTAATTCCATGATTGTTTGCCGATTTATTTTAGAAAAAAAACGATGAATTGCTTAGTCGCATCTTTTAACGTAATTAAAAAATAATTTAAATGTAAACTTGGTTAAAGAAAAACAACTTTTTTGTGAAAGAAAACAGAAAGTAGTATACAAAAATATACAGCAACTACGACATAGAAATTTTTTGGAGTCTCCTGGTGTGCAAATATTTGTGTAAAAATAACCAACAAGCGTTCTAAGTATGCTTTTCTTCAAACAAATTGGAAAAGTTTCTTAATTGAAATGAAAGTGACTGTGTATAATACTTTTGTATACGCAGGGTTACCGATATGTACATATATTAATTTCAAAAAGTCATTTTTAAAACATTTTTTGCCAAAGAAAATCTAGTAGAACTAAAAAAATTGTGAGGTAGCTCACTAAAATATACCCCCCCCCCCAAAAAAAAAAAAAAAAAAAAGATAAAATCATTTTTTTTTAAATAGATGGTGCACAATGGCAATATGTACTGAACATTCTGTGATAGTTTCATTGAATTTCACTATGTGGTCTAGTAGGAGTTGTCGCCACAAAGTATGTACCCTTCTGGCGGACGGACGAACGGACGAACAGACGAACGGACACCATGATCATCCCCTATATACCGCCCACTATAAAGCGGGGTATAATAACCGGCATTCAAAGTACTCTCTGTTGCCCGACAAAACGAACACATGAGATTTATGTAATCTACTGCCGTTGTTACAATATATGACATATATAAACTACAAAAGTTGATAGTTTGAAATATAATATTGATAACGGGTATTTCATATTTGTTTAATATAGGGTTTTCATATCTGTAACATATTTAAAATACCCATGTTACTTGTACTAGGATCGAAAGAGTTCACTACTTCTGGTTTCGCATTGGTTTTATAAATGTCACAATTGTATTTTCGGAAAACCTTTATCAAGCGAACGAATACGTTATCAGATTTCAAGTTGACATTAAATGTTTGACTGCCTGTAGCAATTTAACTTCAGCATAGGTAAGTTCTAATATTTATAATTATCAATTCAATTACTTCGCATTACTTTTTGATGGATAAGTTTGATTTAATTGTCACTGTCATCAAATTTTTGTTAGTCTCTTTTATGACTAGCATGATAGTGATAGCATGACCGGTCGAATAATGCAAGTTTTTATGAATTAATTTGGTTATAAAGTACAATAGAATGCCGGGTCTTTACAACATTTAATTTTCAAAATATCTTGGTTTTAAATTTCTTGGCCTTATTAGTAAACAATACTTGAGCTTAGTTTCATATTAGATTTTATAAATTTATCCCTTTGTTTAAAATTTTCAAAATTGTAATTGTAAGCAGTTAATTTAATGTTCATTTTAGATAACTCTTATGTGCTTTTTCCAACAAGTATTTGACTTTGAATTTTTATTTTATAATGAAAAATCACAACGTTTATGCGTTGAAGGACTAACGTTCACACATGCAGTTATATTTGTATCACTATCCTCCAGTTAGTCATGCATTCTGAGTCCACTTACCACACTGTGTAAACGGTGTCCTCTATAAAATATGCCTTCGTGTTCTAATGTTAGAAATTAAGAAGGTACAGTAAACCATATAATATAGTGTCCTTAGTGAAAATGTGCCTTCGTGTTCCCTAAAATCCAGGGCCGCGCTCAATTGGCTGTGCAGAACATTTGCAGTACAGAGTGTTCTGCACAGACGAATCGAATGTCACAGAACAGGAAGTCGCGCTCTCTGTGATGGAAGACAAAAGGCGGGAAATGTTTCTGAAATAAAACTTGAAATTAAACAGTAGATTAAAAAAAGATTGTCACATTTACGTTATTTTATACAATACTTTGTGATTTACTGTGTTTTGATGTGAAAAGGATAAGAAAATGCTAAACTTGTGTCTTTCTTTAAGGACCTGTCCCTGACACTTTATTCCTGTTCTATAACTGTGCAGTACACCCTTTTACATACTTTATTTTAATAGCACGGAAACCCTTCGCTCGCATTCAGAGTGTTGTTGACATCAATAAATATATGTTATTAATCAATTTCATACTTATAACAATCAAGAAAGTAATTTTTATTTGTCAAAAACTTGCAAAATGTTCAAAGCAAAACATTTGGCTTCCATCTTGGTCATGTGACTGTTCCACTCACACCACCTTTCCAGTCGGTACAGACGGAACTGTGCAGTACAGGTGTTCCGAATCACTCGTTTGCTGTACTGCACGTCCATCACACAATTCACCGGCCAATCGAATGCCCCCAGGTAAAAAAGAACAGGAAGGCACATTTTATAGAGAACACTGTTGTTATCGAGAGTTTACATATATGTGCTTACGTTTCCTCGGGCTTGGGGGAAGGGATATCATGTACATTTAAAAATAGCCAGAAATCATTTACAATGAGGAATTGAGTACTTTCTTCTTCCTCTTTGTGTCTTGCAAGCACAGCAGCAGGATGACGATGTTTTAACTTTGTGCATTGAATAAAATAATTTATAAAATGAGATCAATGAAATGATGTGAAACCCTTGAGAATATTATTGTCATGTTTTGTTAACTTATCAATTTAGTCTATTGATTAACGGTTTTTACATCTGCTTTTGCATCAATGCACAGGTAAAACAAAACTGTTTTTATTCAGAAATCAGGATGAAGTTAGATCGATATACAAAACCAATATTACAGTTGAATGGAATTAAATCTATAATATCCTCAAAAGTACAGGAATATTAAAGTATCAAAAGTTTTGAAGTGGGTCTCGATGGGGTTAAAGCGGGAAGTGGGGTTGCCTTTTTAGTTAGCGGGAAACGGGATCGTAGCAAAAAAGATCTCGTGAAATCGGGAAAGGATATCGAACGTTAAGCGGGAACTACTGAAAAAAGAACCCGTGAGAGAAAAAAGGTGGCCGCTTTAAAAGTATTTGTTAAATATTTTCCCGCTCTTGAAACAGGAAAGTGAAGAAAAATTTACCAGATTTTGGGAAAGGGACCCCTCATTTATCAAATCAAATCAAATCAAATATTTTATTATACCAATCATGGACCCACAGGGGGCAATGACACAAAAACACACATGATTAAAAACTTACATACAAACAATACTAACAGATTGAAAAATTAATGTGCATTATAACAACAATTATATAGCTATGTTATATTTACCATCATCTATCAAAAAATGTATATTGACCTGTTCCAGCATTGGAACCCGGGTAACTCAAGACAGACATTTATAACTTGTCTTGTGATTATGACAGTAAACACTCGTTCTAAACATATCCACATTTGAATTCCTGGTTCTTCTTGTAACAACACGTTTTGAAAAAAATGCGCATTGGTTTCACGAATTCTAGATCTTTATTTTCTATTTGGTTGAAACTAACTATACTTCCTTTACGCTAAAAGAAAGATTTCAATTGAGTCTGCTATAATTCAAGCAAACAGTATGATTAAACTATTTTCCGTGAATTTCTATACCTTTTTACTTTTATGGTTAATTAACTATTGGTTTTACTACCACTGTCTATGTTAAACCTTTTTGCTGAATCCGTAGGATATGTCTTTATTCTACAAATATACAGATTAAAAAGATGGAAATCCTAGAAATAAAACATATAAATTTTTATTCAAGTCCCATGGATTTACATCAGTGTTGTAGGTTTAACTGAGAAGAGGAGTAAATGATGCATATCCATGAGGAGGAAAAGAAAAACAATTCTGTTCAAAAACAGGTAAACGCAATGCGCCCGGATATATATTGTTCAGAAGATTAGAGCAGTCTAAAAATCGAGGGTCTTAGAACCATAGAAATGAATTACATGTATAATGCATTATCTTAAACATAAGCACATGGATTTGCTTAATTTAATCCATATAAGCAGCTCTTTGAATGTTCTTAATTAAATTATAACTGAACTTATGCTCATACTCCCTTAATTTATGTTATGTGAAAATAATTTGATTGTGTGATTTCTTATGCATGTCGATTTCATTGCTATAAATATATGCAATACACATGTCACAGGTAAACAAATGTTATTTTCATCTTTGACAAATTACTGCGCGGCAGGCGCGTTTATCCGAGACGCGATATAAAAAAAATCAAAGCTCCCATAGAGCTGAATCTCGAAGCCCTGAAAATCTACATGTGGCAAAACTTCGTAGTCATCCAAAGAACTGCTACATACGTCTGCATGTATTAAGTTATTCCGTAATACATGAAAATAATCGGATAGGGTGATTTCGCATGTTGATTTCATTGCTATAAAAATATGCAGTACACTGTCACAGGTAAACAAATGTTATTTTCATCTCGCAAATTACTGCGCGATAAGTTCGTTCTTCTTCTTCTTCAAGTTTTCCAGTATTCCATCATTGACTTGATGATTAATTACTGGTGCATGCGTGGCCTATATACATCAAATTTAGTAATTAAATATTATATACAGAAAAATAAGTGCACAGAAATAACTGTATGTAGCATTCAAGACGGTAGTGATTGAAACTATTTACAGGAGACTGAAGTATTTAGTTAAGTGTGAAGAGAACAGCTGTTATAAGCTGATCTCTGAATGCGTCGACTGATGATGACTGTATGATAACTGTAGGTAGTAAGTTCCACTGTGTTATAGTGGAAAAAAGGAAAATCTGTACGAGTCTTTAGAGGCATAAATGTGTCTGCAGGTGAGTGAGTGCTGTTTTCTAGTTCTTGTATCTGATGGAATGAGAATTGTGCTAGATGGTATTGCGACAAGGTGATGTGTGATCTTATACAACATAACTAGACGTGTACGTAAGCGGCGTTCTGATAATAGTGGCCAGTTTAGTGTGTTCAGCATATCGGATACACTACTTGTGTTGTGGTACCTATTGCATGCATACCGTGCTGCCCTTCTCTGTACCATTTCTATCTTCGAGATAGAGTCTGAGGTGTGAGGGTCCCAAACTGAGCATGAATACTCTAGCTTGGGACGGAAAGTGCTTGGTATGCCTGACTTTTTATATGTTGATTTGGTGTTTTTAAATTTCTTTTAAGGAAGCCAAGTGTTCTATTTGCTTTTGAGGTGATATCGTTTATGTGTTTGTCCCATTTAAGATTTGATTGGAGTGTGATGCCGAGATACTTAGCAGATGTAACAGATTCTAAAGTGTGGTTGTGAAGAAGATAACTATGCTGTATTGGTTGACGTTTGGTTGTAACAGACAGGACTGTGCATTTATCAGGGTGGAAGGCCATTAGCCAGTCATTTTCCCATCTTGCAGCTGCGTCTAGATCAGCTTGCAATTTGAGACAGTCAGATTTGGATTTGACAGGCATGTAAATAATACTGTCGTCAGCAAAAAGCCGAAGTTTACTGTAATTTAGGTAGTCAGGCAGGTCATTTATATATGCCAGAAATAAGACTGGGCCTAAAACAGTGCCTTGAGGCACGCCTGAAGTGACCGGGACTGGATTTGATGACCTTCCATCCAGAACAACTGTTTGTGTGCGATTCGAGAGAAATGCTGAAATCCATTTAAGTGTTTGATCAGTTATACCGTAATGATTTAATTTATAGAGTAATCGTCTGTGAGGAACTTTATCAAAAGCTTTTGCGAAATCCATTATAATAAGGTCTGTTTGAGTGTTGCTATTATTTATTGATTGTAATTCCTGAATGAAAGAGAGAAGTTGTGTTTCGCATGAGCGTGAATGTCGGAAACCATGTTGGAGGTCGTACAAGATGTTGTTTCATGATGTGTGATGTTACTATATGTTCCATTAACTTGCAGCATATGCAAGTCAATGAAATAGGTCTGTAGTTAACTGCTTGGTGTTTGTTTCTTTTTTTATAGGCTGGTGCAACGTTTGCATGTTTCCAATCTTGTAGTGTTATGCCAGAGTCGTAAGATTTTTGAAAGATTAAACATAGGATTGGAGCTATTTCTATCTGCATTTCTTTGAGTAATCTACCGCTTATATTATCTGGTCCGGTGGCTTTATGAGGGTTGATGTTATGTAGGAGTTTTTTTATTCCAGGTGTTGTAATATGCAATTTGCTGATGGATGGATATGATTTGTTATCTTTCGTTGGTATAGGATTATCTGTTTCAGATATAAATACAGATTGAAACTGCTTGTTTAAAATGTTTGCTTTCTCGGTGGTGTCTGTTATGAGGTTACCATCTTTTTTAAGTGCTGTTATACCTGATTTATCTGTTCTTATAGATTTAATGTACTGGAAAAGCTTTTTTGGTTTGCACTGATTATTTGGTTTGATATCTGGATCATTGATCGACAGGTCGCATATAAGTTTGTCAATACCTTTTGTACCTGTACTTTGATCTTTTTATATTTTTCTGTATATCTAATGTTATTTCGCTTTTTAAATAATTTGTTTTTCTTATTTATAAGGCGTCTTAAACTATCTGTAATCCATGGAAGCCTATGTTTATTGCGCAACATTTTAGATGGAATATTATTTTCGACAGATTTAATGAGCATCGACTTAAAGAGCTCCCATAGTCTGTTGACATCTAATACATCATAGTTTTCAATAATGTTGTTGTGTATTTTTTTCTATATCATTTTTAATTTCTTGCCAATTTGCTTTGTTGTATTTATATATTTTTCTTGGTGTCTCTCTTATTCTCTTAAACCAAATGTCTGCCTCTGCATAGACAATGTCATGGTCACTCAGACCGATTGGTGGTAGTGTTGTTAATTTGTTAATATAAGTCGGATTGTTAATTAGAATCAGATCTAGTATTCTGTCATTTCTGGTTGGTATATTGACTATTTGATGCAGATTTGTGTTATTTGTAATGTCTAGTAATTTTTGATGTTGATCCGAGACACAATATAAGAAACGAGTAATTTGATAAACATGCATATTGTTTTCAATTTATTAAAACAACACTGTATTCAACTCAAGAAAATGAAGAAATATAACTTAAATACTAAATGTATATGATTTTGAAAGAAACTTGCGCACTATATTTTATCGGAAGCACGAAGATCTTTTAGAGCTTGAAGCCTAATGCGGGGCACGTGATTTTTTTTCATGGCTTCGAGATAACGAGCAATTTGATAAACATGCATATTGTTTTCAATTAAATTTAACAACACCATATTCAACTCAAGAAAATGAAGAAATATAATTTAAATCCACAATGTATATACGTTTTTGAAAGAAACTTGGGCACCATATTTTATCAGAAGCACGAAGATCATCTTTTACTGTAAACATATTTTATTAAATAATTCATTGCATACAATAAATATATAATAATACACATGATCAAACATAACAGTGAACCATTTAAAGGATTCGGAAACAAGTTATTAAAACTTATATTAATCCGTTTCCTATATAAATAAATTTACAATTGGTAACTAATTTGCTCAGAAGGTAGAATTTGTAATGAATTATACAATAAACTTTCAAATTTAAGTTTTTCAAGATGAAAAAAAGAAGGGAATTGATCTGAACTAAACATGTTGTCAAACATAAATGAAAAAAAGAACTATATTAAGCACATGCACTGTGGATAATCTTAAGGTGGGACAGTTATGGTGAATTAATTTCTCTCAAATCGTTTTGAATTTATTAAGAAAGACTGCACTGCCAGAAAAATTTCAACATTCTTTTCATAAGTGATTTCGGATGATCCAAAAAGTTAGTAGTCACATGATATGAGTGGGTCATCAAGAATATGTTCAATAAATTGGTGTCTAAGTGCATTATATCGAGGACAGTGTAATAAATAGTGTTCCGTTGTTTCAATAGCACCGCATTGACAAAGTGGAGAGTCAATAATATTTTTTGAGAATAGATGCTGGTTTAACGAGCTACAGTGCATACGAAGTCTAGAATGTAGAATTTGACCAAGCCTTTTCCCAATATAATAATACAAAGGTTTTTCTAGATTTTCTTGATTAGTAGACTTCAAGTAGATTTGAATGAGCTGACAAAAGTGCAAGACTTTAGATGTTGAGGTAATAAATTCAAAGAGCGTACAGTAGCTGGTAAAAAATAATTCGTATACAAAGTGGTTCGTGTCCTAATAGGAGGAATAACAGATGAATTTCTCGTATCATGCGCGTGTATGTTACCAAGAGAACGGGGAACCAAGTCTGATAA
>MJUU01011610.1:0-19422 GCA_002080025.1 Modiolus philippinarum
GTCTTTTGTGCAAATACAGTCTAACAACATCGACATTTGAGAGCACAACAACTGGCGAGAAATTCAAAATTTTCGGCAATTTGTCCTGTAAATCCGAAAATGTGATATATATGATTACGTGTGCGGTATGTCAACAGCAATATATTGGTGAAAAAAAAAATTCACTTAATCTCCGTATTAATTTACATCGTAATCACATAAAGAAAAAGGAATTAACACAGGCAACGGCTGTCCATTTCAACAGCATAGGACATAGCTGGACAGACATGCAAGTTGTCGCAATTGACCAAAATAAATCTTGGAATGAGACAAAGCGACAAGCAAAAGAGCGGTTCTGGATGCAAAAATTAAATCCAGTTTGAATATTAAAACCTGAATTTTGAGATGATTAAAATTCTAAAAGCAGCAGGAAATTTGTGTTAAAATTTAAAAATAACACATTTTTCAATTGCAGATATTATTTCCTCCGGATTCACTACAATGTCTTCAATTATTGATTTTGTTAAATACTTTTAGATATACAGTTACTGACAAAAGTTTTTTCTTCATCTCCCTCCGGGCATTCATCTCGTATTACAATTGTGATAACCAGCGTCTACAATGTAGCTGTTATTGTTTTGGTTAGACTTTTTTGTACATAGTTTTTGTTTGATTTTATTTTTTATTTTTATTGTGTTTTGAAAAAGGCCCGGATAGGGGCTGAAATATTAACTGTATTATTTGTGTACTGTTCACTTTTGTCTTTTGTTCCACAAATAACTCGTGGTGATTCAAGACGGTTAAAAACACATCTATCAACAACGATCAACAACTCTGTCAAATTTCATCGCTGTACCTCTTTCCATTAAGCCACCGCTATAAAAAGATGAAAACTATCTGATTTTACAAAAACAAGAAAGGTATTTCCCCTTGGAAAATACCTTTAATTAACAGGTGGATCAACACGTGTTTTATTTACCCTCTAGAGTCTAAATTTATCCTTTAGTTCATTGGTCTTTTTGTTGCCATGGTGCTATGTTTACATATATATTTCATTCATTCGATTTCGCGGCACATTTGAAATTTTTTTCTTCTTTAAATTACCCGCCCACCCGCCACTTACAACTGTGTATTTTTTCTTAGTAATTGTTATCTATGTTAATTAACATATGCGGCTGGCTCAAATTTTATATCAATTTGTTCGCCATGCTTTAGAACTCATATATAGCTTGTCGCCAGTAGTTCTAATATCAATTATGCTTTGCTTGTCAATTTCATTTGTTTACAAGAATGAAATGTATATAATATATATAGCCAAAACTTATATTGTGCCATAATAAAATTGAGTACAACTTTTGTTGTTTCATTTGTGTTATGTGTGTGTCAGTGATCTATCTTATTTCGAGTAAAGTTGGGTATATAGTATAGATAATGGAAATTTTACAATTTCTGATTTATTTGAACATTATTTTGAAGTTTTGCATGTAGATCAAGAATGACCATACATAACTGAAAGATTAAAGACTTGTAATTAGCGCTGTGTACATGTGCATTTTCCTTCTTTTTGTAAGACAGGTTAAAAATTAATAGTGTTGGGTCTTTCTATTTTGAGGGCGAACAGGCAGGTAAATTTAATCGATAGGCAATCTACATTTGGTTAACACTGAATCACCTGTCGACAGGTAAAAGGTGACACTACCCATGTCAGATTAGTCCATTCTCGGTGACAATTGCGCGCGATTTAAACATAAATAGAGATTTTTAAAAAGTTGTTTTTCCTCGAAAGTATATGACTTGTTCATAAGTAATTACCGAATTTAGAAGTGTACGGTATTTTTAAATATTTAGATATTGTCCTTGTCTTCTTATAAAATTTTAGTTTCTTGAAATTTGGGTTATTGGATGTGGTTTGTTTTCATTGATTAACTTTTTTACCTTTTTGGGGCCATTTAGGGCTTGCTATATGGTGTGAGGTTCCATCGTACAGTGACCCCTAGATGCTTTGTATTGGGTAGTTTTAACCTGGATATGGGATGTTGTCTCCTTGACATTTACCCCATTTCTTTTCTATTTTAGCCGATAAATATACAGCAATGCAGCCAAGAGAAATATAGAATCCACAACAGCATCGAGTGAAAAACGACATTTCTACACTAGATAAAGTTAAATTTTCAAAACTTGCCGAGCGTTTAAAATATTTGAAAATTTAACTATCGAGAGTGTAGAAATGTCGTTTCTTACGAGATACGGTTGTGGGTTTTATTTCTCTAATGATTTCAAGGAGATTTTGGACAAAAACAAACCCCCCTTTTTAAATGTGTTCTTTGAGCGTGACGTCAGCAGGGCATGGTCGCCTTTTTTCATGACGTCACAATGGTAAAGTCGGAAAACGGCAAACATATTTGACGTCATAATTGAATTTCATCCAATCACTTGCCGAGAACAACATTGTCCTTAGCTGATTTTGGCTTTACTTTTAGATCATATTGGGCATTTGTTCTCTATCAGTTTTTTTTAACATATTTGATTTTATGGTCTTCCAAACGTTTAGATTTTATCTGCACTGAAGAGACATAAGTTGTCGAAATGCGCATATGCAGAATTTAAATTTACAGTAACTTCGGTATTTAGTTATCTCTCTAGAGAGGAGAACAGTATTTCTCCAACTGTTCAAGAAACGTGAAAACAGGACAGAAATTAGAGAAAGGAAAATCCATTATCTAAGGGAAGTGAAACAGAGTTTAGTTTATATTAGTATATTACTTTAGTAAAATGAAGGTTCTCCTGTAATTTTTGATTGTTCAATGAAAGAACATCATATATATATCGGAAAATGAAATTAAAGGACTTGGCTGGCTTATTGTCTTATTTCTGAACTAGCCCTTGTATGTATCTGGGCCTGGTTTCATGCGGATATAGAAACTGATCGGTTAAGGTAGATAGACAGTAATATTCATATCCATGAGATTTTGTTGTAAGTCGGCACAATTGAAGAATCAATCCTACTTACCAAAAATCTGTAATAAAAAGTATGGGTCACCATGCTTGTTTTTTCTAGAATTGAGATCAAAGTTTGCTCATTTTTAGCCATTTTTCACCTAAGTTTACAAAGAATGCACGGGGAAAATATGGAAAGGCAAATTTTAGCTTAAAAGAAATGAACTTTTTATCCATGAGAATTTGATGTATTTTTGTGAATAGATGGTTTATGATGTAATTTATTTGTTACAATTAAAAATGAATATGTTACCATGCTTTTAACAGAGATATTTTACAAAGTTTCCGGATGAAACATTGATTTCGGGAAAAGGGAGTTAATTCGCGGCAAAATAAACGAAATGTGACGTTTCACATTTGTCATTCAATTATGACGTCACAAAGGAAAAGCCGTCAAATTACTATTCCGGCCCGAAAATCAAACCTACCCTGTACCCGACTCTTTATTTTTCTTATGCGCGATTGCATTGCGCAGAGCAACAGTGTCTATTAAACTGGTCCGCCGTTCCACAATGCTACGCTCGTTAGGAACGGGTGACGGCTATTGTTACGTCGTGTTTCATTGGTCGAAAGTGTTGATTGTTTTCATTTTTTCCGGGAAAATATTCACATAACGACCGTTGTTGATTAGTCTTTAGCAACGTCTCGTAAAATCACGGGGTAAGAATCTTGACCTCGGGATTTTTAGCCGTCACCTGTTGTTAGTGTAACACAACAGGAGCCCGGTTTACAGTGTCTATCTACCTTAAAAGTGGCGCACAATAGACGAGTTACCAGTTGGTGAATTTTCCCGTAAAATTTTGACGTCACAATATAGATTTTTCAACGTCACAATGTTCAGTGACGCAATTTGCTCCGATTGACCCCAGGTCAACCGGAGCAATTCATTCATAAAATGAAATAGGAAAGTGGTCTATTAGTCCATATGGGTATTCAAATTGTCTCCTGGAATCCTTGTTCTCCAAAGGCTATAAATATGTTATCAATAGAAAAATTACGACATTGCGATGACATCCTCATTATACTTTTAATTGAAATCAGTGTGATGGTTAACAAAATAGGCCGTGGTATCTTTCCCCAGAACTAAAAGTTTCAGTTTACTACATACTGCTTACTACTGACAGTCTATCACATATCAATCACAAGAATGTCCAGTACATATATGAAGAGAACATTTTTCAACTTACATGTTTCTTCTAATACAACACTATACAGAAATTGCAATAACTTTTAGTCCTCCAGAATTCGACAACTTATGTCTCATCCGTTCAAGTCAAAATAAAAAATTTGAAAGATCAAAACTCAAAACATATGAAGGACAACAAATAATCAAATAGATGATTTGCCAATTAATTAAGGTCCATGCAAGTTCTAGTCAAATTTTGTGTTTTTTTTTGTCAAACCTTGAAAGGGAAATTACTCCTACACCGGACACACAAACATTAAACATGCACACTTGTTTTAAAATACGGTTTTCGTGCTTAGCCATCCTGGACAAAGTAGTGCCCTACACAATATTTATGATGTTCTGCAGTAAGTTAGCATATTTTCGATTTTTTAATACTTTCCTACTCAATGAGAAGACAGTTCAAGTTAGTACAGTTGTTTATTTTTTTTACTTGAAACAAGTAGCACTTTAACGAATGGTAAGTGCTATTGGGGATCGGGGTTTGAATTATGTTGCCGGCTAAACGTCTGCTAAAGATTAAACTATCATTACGTTTAATAAAAAATGCTTTATTTTTGGTTGTTTTTCACTAGCAGGGAACCATTCTGTCCCCTTGAGATTTTTCAAAAAGTTACCTCCCTTTTGGGTTTCGCTAAATTCATTCTGTTGATCGCAGAACTGGCAAATGGTCTATTGGCCTAAAGGTAACACAAAACCGAGCTAAGGTCAGAGTTTTACACGAAAGAACATGAAAAAGAAAGGAAATGGGGTAAATGTCAAGGAGACAACATCCCATATCCAGGTTAAAACGACCCAAAACAAAGCATCTAGGGGTCATCGTACGGTCTTCAACACAGTGAGGAACCTCACACCATATAGCGAGCTCTAAATGGCCCCAAAAAGGTAAAAAGTGAATAAATCAATGGAAACAAACCACATCCAATAACCCAAATATGAAGAAACTATTATTTTATAAGACGACACGGACAAGCCAGTCACCAACATATTCCTGACTTGGGACAGGCGCAAAAATTGCGGTGCTCGTTTTCTTGGATCCAAACCCTCCTTAGTTTGTAAATGTGTAAATTTTAGATATTGTTACTTTTTAAATGGTTGGTTTTCGGGACTGTACCGAAGTTCTTAACGGCAGGATTGCTAATGCCGTCTATACATTTGAGTTATGGTGTACTTGTTCTTGAGATATGGATATGCTATTATACTTCCAAATTTTGGGCCTATATTTTTTGGTAATTTCCAAATGATCTTCCGATCATCGGCTTATTATACCAACATCTCACTATTTTATAATGTCATGTTATCTCGCGATTGACTTGATGAATCCCCTGTGATTTTTTATATGTTGTGATTGTCTTTTGTTGATCCTTTTGTCGGGCAACGGATGACAGTAATTGTCAGATGATTTGGCCAGTTATTTTTAGGTTTGTTGACGATCCCTCAACCATAACCATAAATTGTGTATTTGTTTTAAGATTTTGCTTTCCCCTAATAATTTTATAAAATCACGACTATTTCTTCACGCCTCTCATTTTGTTGTATCAAAATGTATATGAAAATCTACAATATTGCTACCTTAAAGTTTAGCGCATTGGACCACTGAAACATATTTAAGGCAGTACTGCTCATTATTTGCATATCCCGTAACCATGTTAAGTATTTTTTCCCACTTTATCTCTATCTTAATTTGATATTAAGATATTGGAGCTTTTGGGGGNGGGGGGGGGGGGGGGTAAATCAGTATTTTACATGTGTGCATTCACAAAAGTATATACAGTCAGGATCGTTTAACCTTTTTTTTAAATAACATTGAAAACTAGCTTTTTGGAAAAGAAAAAAAATGATCCAAGAAGCTACTAAAGAATTTTCTTAAATTTTGGATATCGCTAGCTTCTTTAAGAAGTTGTATATCTAGTTGGATTATTTCTATATGCTATATGTAATTTTTTGTATATGCTATATGTAATTTTTCAATATGTTGCGAGACAGCTTTATGTCATATAAATTAAACAGAGTACGAACGTTAAAGTGTAGCTGTCGTGAATGGAGAACAACGAAATAAAAATGTGAAATAAAAGTAAAATCTAAAAAATATATATAAAAAAAAATTCTTGAATATTTTTTTTAGATTTTAATTTTATTTATATTTCTACTTCACTGTTCTCCATGTACGACAGCTACACAAACGTTCTTACTCTGTCAAATTTTCATATACTAGTTTTAAGTATACTCACCCGTTCAAGATACTTTCCTGGACACTAATCTATAGTGACAAACCAATACAGATTGCAGCCACAAATATGTTAAAGTTCCTTAGTAACATTAATAAATATTCCAGTACACGTGTGCTTAAAATCTAATTAGGAAAAGTATGAAATAATGGGAACTCTTTTAGTTTGACTACATACATCTAATAACTTCCGGATGGTAGGCAAAATGTAATGATTCCATTCTTTTTCAATACAATCAAAGGTTGTGTCATGGCTTGACAGCCACATGCTTAATAGAATATACTTCCACTGATCTGTAATCTATAATTATTATCTCGTTATCCACAATTTGTGTATGTGTGATTAAATATTTAATATAAATAGCTTTTTAAAATTCACATCAAACTAATCTCGGTTCTCACTTACTGGCACATATTTGAAGGAACATGGGACAGAATTATACTCATAGCTTCTGCAGAAAGAATATATTTTCTTTCATGTGCATGAAAAAGTGACATCAAATATCAAAAGTTTTATTTTGTATGAATGGAGACATTATGGAAATAAACTTTGGGTTGCATCTGTAAAAACTGTGTGCGCCTACAGATGTCAACTTCTAATATATTTTGAAACTTGCAATATCTAAATTCAACAAACTTTTGTTTAAAAAATAAGGAGTATCTCCCTCATGCATAGCTGAATTTTCACTTTTCTATTTAGACCCTTTGGTTATTTGTTCCCCATCAGCTTTCACACTTATTTCAGATTATGAACTTCTTTTCCGGCCAATGTAGTAGTTGTTTTCCGTTATCTTTTTTATTCTATTTTAATTTTTTGATTCGATCTGCACTCATGAGACATATGTTGTCGAAATGCGCATATGCAGCAACCAAATGAACAGTAACTTAGATACTTTGTTATTTACACAGATAAAAGGCAAGACTTCTTCCGTAACTTACCGTCTTAACTTGATAAATAATCAAGCAAAGCAGTGTTAAACGTGACCAATCATCGTCAATTGACTGATGTCATAATAACATGAGTCAAAAGGTAGAACCATTGCTTTTTACAATTTCCCGATGTTAATACTGTGTCTTTTTGCCCTTTGCATTTCGGTACCAGACTTTTTTTTTTGTAATTTTTTTAAAACCCTCGTGTAAGTATGCAAGAAATGACGCTACCTTTGTAGTATTTAAGGTTTCCGAACTTGATATAAAGTGATATTTAACAACCCGAATATATCGGTCCCTTTCTGTATCCTATTATTTTATGTGGCCAAGCCTGAATCAGACCTATGATTATTAGGCGAGTCAGCCCTAATCGTTGATTAGCGGAATTGCCGAATGAATAATTCTGGTTTGATGTTTTACAGGAGACTCACATTCGAAGATGGGAAAAATATATCATTTATGCAAGACATTATATGTATTTGATTTACTTATATGCAAGAACGTGTTATTATTGGAGCCATTGATTAGAAAAAAAATAACTAACAGGCACTGAATGTGTAAGTTTTTATTTCTTATCTTTTTCATTCATGTAATTTTTTTATTTGTGTGACATCGTTAGGACTTTTTATCATTTTTCGTGCTTAAGATTCAAGTTCATTTTACATCCGATTTCAATATGTTATCAATGGCGTTACTTCCTCGGTGCGGCTGTTACTTCTTGTGGTGTATGGCTATAAAATGAATAATGTAAGGAATAATTTAAATCTTTTATTAACAACAAATTGATCCATTTTTTTGGTAATTTATCACTAGAAAGTCCTCCTGGCAAGACCCTTTGAGAATGTCAAATATGTTGTTCACAGTTAAAGAGTTAAGTCAAACATTACTTCTTCTAGTTATTTTTCTTTTCTCACAAATTCATTCATATCATTCATACCTCAGAAAAGAACCTGTTATATATGATCTTAATATTACAGTTATCTTAAATACTTTTAAGGTACGAAGATTGGAATGAGTATTAATGTTACGTTTTTTTCATAAAATTTACAAGTAATTGGAAAATTTTTCTCTGTCAACATTGTTCTTTATTTTACCCTATTCAAGATACTAGTAGTACATGAAGGGAACCGGTAACATACACACAATATCATCTGTATCTGTTTCTAAAATTTTGAACAAACTTTATAGCATTATCTAAGTCAAAAAGTACTATAGTCCCTAATGTAATACATAGTACAACTACTCCTACTGTTCCAATCGCTTTAGCTGACGGTCTGTCATCTTCTGCACTGATCTTTTTCCTTTGTGCTAAAATGTAAAATATACAATGTCAGTCAGAGTAGATATATCCAATGGAAACATAATGTACTTCATAAAAACTGTCTCTCTTGTAAATGACAGACTTTTAACCCCTTGTAATACTACGAAACACGTAAGATCTTCGCCTAACTGATACGTAATCTGAAACAAAAGTCACAAATAACAAAACACCGAAGTAAATGTAAATTTACTTTCTGCATATGGCCTTTCGACAATTCCGGTAATTAGTATCAGTCTCTCTGTAATAAAAAAGTTGAAAAGGATTTTCATTTTTCGACCTTGGTAAAGAAGTTTTTTTTTTTTGTTTAATATCACACTGATTGACCCAAAAAGCTACATAGGAGGATGTCACCACAATGCTGGAATTTTTTATTGATAACATATTTGTAGATTTTCCATCAGTCAAAAGGGATAACTATTGGGACTAATTGTGCGCCGCTTTTAACAGATTTGTCTCTTTATTCGAATAAAGTCAGATTCATTCAATGCCTAGTTCAGACAAAAGGAACTAAGCTAGCCGAATCAATTAATTTCAACTTCCGTTATATAGATGATGCAGTTCAATTAAACAATCATCAATTTAAAGATAGCCTCCTTCTTATATACCAAAATGAACTCGAAATTAAAGAGACCACTGATGCATTATCATCAACATCATACCTGGACGTCTACCTCTACACTGACAGCTCCATACCTGGACCTCTACCTCTACACTGACAGCTCTGGACGACTGAAGACAAAACTTTACGACATGTGTGATGATTCCGACTTTCCAACAGTGAACTTTCTGTTTTTGAGCAGTAATATTCCTACATCTCCGGCATATGGCGTCTGCATCTTAAAATTCATTCGCTATTGTTTGTACAGCGATTTTGTTAACAAAGCGAAATAACTGTTTCCAAAACTATACATTAAGAGTATGTCGCAATATTCACTACAGAAGTTTTTAGTCTTCAACATGATTTGACAGACCATTAATGTTTCTATTTCACGGTTGAGACTAGATATCTTTGGGTAACCATGATGATGATACCTCAAGTTTTTGTAGGGTTCACATAGCTATTGCTTTAGTTTTGTGGAGATCTTGTTCGCTCTTTTTTTGTTTATTTGTTTTGTCTTTGTCATGCTACCTCAATTGGTGTTGGATATAAATTGCCATGATTTTGGATATTTGATTTTGGACTTTCCCCCTTCCCCTTATTTATGCTCCGACGGTATTCGTTTGCTGATATACAAGAGGCTCTCAAGAGCCTGTATCGCTCACCTGGCCCTTGATAAACACAGACATTTTATGTTAATGAGCCCTTGTTTATGTCTCTTCAATGCAGATAAAATCAAAACATCAAAAAAATATTGAAAAGCTGATAGATAACAATTATTCAAATGGATCTTAATTGAAAGTGTAATCAGCTTATCACAAGTCATTTTTGGACTCGAACTTGACACTAAAAGAATTCATTCAATGGACTCAAGTTGTGATTTTTACAACTGATATCCATATGAGTATTTAAAAGTACAAATCCTTCAAATATGGGGATTATAATATACCGAAGAGAACTGTCAAGAGCAGTAGTCCATGAGACAATAAGACAAAGCTGATAGAAACCACCGGACTTGGTAGAGGCATTTCAAAAGATATTCGGTAATGTGTGGAAGTAAAGAACAACTGTCGACTGTAAATTACAAAAAAAAATCGTTCTTTCCTTCAACCACCAGAGACTAAAATGAATATAAAATATAAAAAAATCTATATCAAATAAACAAATTTGGGTTTGTGATATGCATGAGTTGTATATGAAGTACTTTCGTGGAATGACAAAATTGGTATTGTTTTAGAGAATAAGTTGTCATGTCCCTTTCCTTTACGAAACCTATCAAGAATGTAATGAAATAAAAATGTTGTCATCTTTGAATAATGCGCATATACACGTTATCAAGTTCGATAAGTTGTGTTATTTTTTATACAAATACAAAAGAAAGACACGGAATTTGTCTATTGTTCATATTGAATTAAATTATTATTTCCAATTATGATAAACAATTCAAACGACTATTTTCACATCCTTTAAAATACATCCCATTTTTCTTTTGTTCTATTTTTCGTAGGTGTTTTCTTCATTAACTGCAAAAAGTTTTTAAAACCATCACCATCAAAAATAATCTGCTTCATTGTAATATAAAATTTACAGCCTATCTAAAAGGTAAGTAATGAAGTTTTGAAGATAACCGAATGTTAAATTTTGCGTGATATTAGAAAACGAAACTGGTTTCAGCGAACTGTTTTTTTTTTTTTTTTTTTTTTTTTTTTTCTCCGAGATCTACTTTCTTATTTGGAAGAAAATAAAATGGTCAGGAAAAAATAAATGACGATATGTACTGCATGTTTTGAATTACGGTTTCCTACTTTGTGTAGTCAGCTCCTAGCACAAATTTTACCTAAGAAACTTTCTATGGTATTTTCATTCACGTTGAACACGTTTAAAATGTCTACTTACTGTTTTGGTTGCATTTTTAAATACTTTTTGGCTGTTCAAAGTTAGTTATCTAACAACAATGTTCAATGAGCAGACCATTTTGTAACTTTGGTATTGTATTATTAATAATGAGCAAGTGAATTGATTACTGTGGTTAATTTTATATGTTTTGAGGACTTTGCAGGTAGGTGAACTTATTAATTTTTTTCAACAATATTCTGTTACAAGGTGCCCGTTTAATCATTTCCCCAAGAATTTTATTCTGATCAGTACTCAAACGTGCTACAGTAGTTTGTTTTTTACATTCATATCTCTTCAAATTGAAAAATAACTTTTTAAAAGGAAACAATTCAAGTTAATCATTTCTATCTCCACTTTCTATCTTTTATAAAATCATGGCTATGGGAAACAATTCAAGTAAATTATTTCTATCTCGTTTTTATTTTATTTTATTTTTATTAATTTTCATTCGGCTGTCTAGTCAACTATGTCAACCATTGAATTGTGCAGACAACTATACTCAACTATTCCGCTTGGTACTCCTTAAGGGCATCGAAAGAAAATCGTTTGAATGATAAATTTTGAAATATGCTTTCAAAAATTGGACACATATACAAATAATAATGAATTTACGGATTACCTTCACTTTATATGCATATATAAGCTAGAAATCAAATTGATCACTGATACATCATCCCCAGCATCATATCTGGACTGGAAACGGGACAGATAAAGGGAGGTTTCGCTATGCACAAACCGGTTTAACCCTACCTCTGGATTTTACTAGTGCAAGTACAAAGTCGGGCTGTCCCGAGTTCCTATCGTTTTTACGTTTGTCCTTTGTCTTATTTGTCTTTTTCCTGTGTAGTTCCTTAGGAGATTGTGGCATGTAATGAGAAACCTCGGTCGGTTATCTCCCTGTGCCAAGTTAGTTATATATAGTTAAAGTGGAGAAAATTTTGATTTAAATATCAAAAGAGACTATTGATATGCTAATTGAACTGATCTCCTCTTTGAACCATACAAATCTAACTTGGTACAGGGAGATAACTGACCGAAATTTCTCATTAGAATTTTCAGCCATTGTAAGTGTTTCCAGTTATCCATTTTTTTACATTCTAACTCTATATTAAAACACTCTGGACTGATTGTGATTTTCCAGAATTGTCCTCAAATTTCTGAACAGCAATATTCCCAATTACCGGCAAATGAAAATGTTTCAATTTCACTAATGAGAATATACATATCTGAAATTATTATCGAACTGACAAGCACCGACTTTGACTTAAAACTGCCAGTCTGACGGTTGCAATGCGTTGAGAATCCGAAAAACCTTATGATACCTTATGATTTCGGTGGAGGTAAACACCGTTAGTTCGTTGTCTTGTACATTACATTGTAATTTTTAGATTTGTGTTTATTGAAGTTTCTTTTTGAAAAAGTCTGTATCTTCTGTGAATGATGTTAATATAGATTTTTTTTAAAACTTAAATATTTTACGAAAGGATATGGAGTAAATGAACATGAGACCATAACACATATGTTAACTCCACCTGCAATAATTCCAATGAGCCGCATGGCCAGTTAAAACATGCTTTTATTTGACAGTAGATGGAACGGTTTTGTCTTTGTCATGTTTTCTCCACTTTTGTAACATTTAATGTTGTGTTTGTAGAATTTTTATTCTACATTGTTCCTGTTTCTGCCTTTTTTCTTGCGGTATTCATTTGTCGATGTATACATAGCTTGATCCATTCATCTAACGATTTAATATTTTACTTCAATGCTATTGCCATATTCTAACTAAAATCACCTACAAATGTTGTCATCACTAATATGTTTGTGTAATTTAGAAGAAAGTTTGGTTTACTAAAGTAAGTGGATGTTTGAACCGCCACAACAAAAATTGTCAAAAATAGCTAAATGACGAAATACTTTGAAGGAAACAGCTTACACGTAACTTAATTCGGTATCAATACCAAGTATAAAGCGTAATTTACCCTACAGAAGTCGCCCCATTTATGCGGGAGTGCACCTATGAAACCAAAAATGGCTATGTAGATCTTAAGAGTTCTTGAGGCATTGTTTAGTTGTAGTTTTGTTTCAAGTAGCAAGTTATATAGTTCATAAATGTGACTAAAATTCTATATTTCATTTGGAAAAATTTGGAAAAAAAAACAGCCATGAGTAGTACGAGAAATGTGCTTTAAACATGCCTTTATCAAGCTTATGACAAAGCTGCTTAGTAAGGGATTTGTTCAACATATGTTAATTTCATCCGTCAAGAAATTATATGGCCGTCATCATAACATCATTGAAACATTTGACGTGTCAGTATTCCAAATGAAAGTGGACATTTTCAGCTAAATTCACATCTTGACTACCGACTTTGACATTTTCCTGGATTGATTCACCCACAGTGTGACGGGTGCTGTTAACAGAGCAGGACATGCTTACCCTTCCGGAGCACCTGATGTCACTCTCAGTTTCACTGGAGTTCAGACTGTGAGTGCCTTTGTTTTGGATGTTGTGATTTCTATTTCTGTGCTCTTTATCTGTCTAACGTCATTGTTTTCTGTGTTATCGTTTTGGCAATGTCTTTGGACTTCGATTTTTGTAAATTTTACTCCTCTGTTCCTTCGTTATTCTACTGCCGTTGTTTTATGACTATTCAATTAATTGCAGGGGGGAATTTGAGTAAAAAATCATAAAGATTATTTTATTCACGGGCTTTGAATATTTTCGTTCAAAGGGATACAATCCAAATTAAAATTGAGAAATCTCAGGAAATTTTTTGCAGAACATATCTGAATTACTTACATCTTAAAACTTAATCCGAACCGAAATAACATTTATTCTAATTACTCACCAGCAGAAGTCTGGTCTTTTTTAATTGTTAACTCTTCTATCAGTTGTTTTATTTTTTCTGCCAACATTTCCTGAGTAATGTTTATATAAGCTCCACTTCCAAGTACAGAGCAAGTACACATGCATCCTGTCTGAGTTGGACTACCTATTGCTGAATTAGTAGAGGATGAAACAGAATGTGAATTTTCAGTAGAAATTAATTGTACAGTGGCACTTTGAGATAAACTAGTTTCTACTGTTGAGCTCGGAGGTAAACTAGATTGTACCGCTGAACTCTGAGATGAAATTGATTGAACTGATGAAATATAATCTATTGTTGATCCTATAGATGAACCAGTGCTCAGTGGAACTGTGTAAACAAATGTTGTAATTTCTGAGGTTGTTCCCGATTTTACTGTACTTTTCGTTGTAATTCCTGATTCAACTGCACTTTCCGTTGTAATATACTTCGAATCAGTAGTCATTGCTGTGGACAATTCTGCTGTTCAAAAATAATTATCATTAGTAATGTTAAAGTATTACAAGCATTTTCCTATGAAAACTGTTGGTTGTCTTTTGAAGAAAATAGATATTAACAATTCAGCGAGTGAACCAGCTTGCAAACCTACCATAGAAAGGTGTTATTCTTAGCAACTACAGTCATTTATTCCGCATTTGTGGTTAATCTTTATCCCAAAATTTACCTCCCTATAGGGTCTGTAAGTCTCGTCATGTGATAAACATGCAATTCGAAAACGATTCCCGCCAAAACATGACGTCTGAGGATTATGACGTTCAGATTTTTGTTTGAAACGTCATATATATTTGTGTAACATGTAACTTCCGGGTACATTTTTTGATCCCGGAAGTTCGAAAATTGTATGAGACTTACAGGCCCTATAGGGAAGGTGTAAACTCGGGACATATACAGAATATGGAAGGAATATCCTGTATCGGATTAAAATAACGCAAGGCGTTGATACTTTACATCCATTTCAAATACCAGTAATTTGTAGTATTATTGTGACAAGTACACAAGTTTTTGAATTCCTTGGCTGATGTATCATTTAGAAGTTAAGGAATTCCAATACGGTACTCAGATCACACGAAAAGAGAAAGAAAATAAAAAGTGTTTCCGAAGATATCATGGATAGGAGGCATCTCAGTTAAAACATTCAACCTCAACCAGGATTATGAAAAGTAGGAATAGATGAACAATCGTACTTATTGTTGATGCAGCGAAGTACATAGAGACTAAGATTCAGTGTAAAGGTAACAACGAAATTTAATTTTAAACAGCAGTATGAAAGCCCGATTCTACACTCTTATTCCAGTCAGTATAGGCTTAACAACATCGGGCAATTGGCAAGTTAACCAAGAGATAATGTACAGTAATTCTAACCTACCAAGCTCATTTTCAGCTTTAACCTTCACATTTTCTATTTTGCGGGTGAAACTTACTTCTACAGAAAGTATGTTTGCTTAACAACTTCATCATTTTCAAAGTAAACGGACAAGTAAAACTGTAAGATTACTTCTCTCTCGTGTTTGCAGACCAGGGAAGGGCGTGTAAAGAACATGTATTATTGAAAGAGCTTATGATAAAAGATTTCATCGTGTTGAAAACAAGACAGGAAAACGAATTCTGGAAGATTGGAGACAAATCTTCGTCCTTGAGATCCCGCTCACTGTCAGAGGACACAACAGATGCCAGTTAAGAATCTTTTGTAAAGCTCAATAGAATAAAAAAGAAAACAGGAAACACCTACAATGGCCGAAAAACATAGCCACATGCCACAAAGTAAATAGGAACTGCACAAGAAAAAAAACTCACAATAAAAATAAAAAAAAAACAAACGTAAACAACGATAGGAACTCGGGACAGCCGGACTTGGTACCGGCACTAGCAAAAGTCAGCGGTAGGGTTAAACCGGTTTATGGGTACCCAAACCTCCCCTTTCTCTGTCCCGTTTCCCTATAGTATAATAAACATACGAATAAAACCCATACAGGTAGACTACTAACTCCATGACCACAATCTAGAAAAGAACAAGAGGCTCTCAAGAGCCTGTATCGCTCACCTGGACCATGGCTGACATATATAAAAGGCATTTCCAATAGGAAAAACAAAACATAAAAGTTAGTAGAATACTTTTTTTTCTTAAATTACAGTATTCTTGTTTGGTTTCCATGGCAACCCAAAGATCCACCATCCATTACAACCCATAACAGATCACTATTCAAAAAAAATTTGGGCAGGGCTTCCCCTTATAATCAAGGTATCTTACATATTGCTGAAATTAAAACATTCAGACCACAATTCAAATAAAAATTCAAAATATTGCGCAGAGGTTCCCCTTAAAATCAATAAGGCCATTATAAAAACTATGTTCCAGATGGTGGCCATCTTGGATGAGGTACAGACCTGCCAGATACATTTTTTGGATGGGACCACCTAAGCACCATTGTGGGACCATTGTGGCTTAGTTTGGTTCTAATTGGACTAGTAGTTTCTTAGAAGAGGATCTTTGAATGTTTATTCCATAGGGTCCAATGTTAAAACTATGTTCCCACTGGTGGCCATCTTGGATGAGGTACAGACCTGGCGGATACATTTTTTGGAAGGGACCATCTTAGGACCATTGTGACTAAGTTTGTTTATAATTGGACAGGTAGTTTCTGAGAAGAAGATCTTTGAATGTCTTTCCTATAGGGTCCAATGTTAAAATTATGTTCCCCGCTGGCGGCCATCTTGGATGAGGTGCGGACCTGCCGGATACATTTTTTGGAAGGGACTATCTAAGGACCATTACGACCAAGTTTGGTTATAATTGGACTAGTAGTTTCTGAGAAGAAGATCTTTGAATGTCTTTCCTATAGGGTCCAATGTTAAAACTATGTTCCCCGTTGGCGGCCATCTTGGATTAGGTACGGACCTGCCGGATATATTTTTTAAAGGGGACTACCCAAGGACTATTGTGACCAAGTTTGGTTCCAATTGGCCCAGTGGTTTCAGAGGAGAAGATCTTTGAATGAAAAGTTTACGACAGACGACGGACGGACGACGGACGACGGACGCCGGACGCCAAGTGATCGCAAAAGCTCACCCTGGCATAGCCAGGTGAGCTAAAAATGGGGGAACAAAACGTAATTTTGAAAGATGGGTCGAGGAGTGCTCGCCGCTAAACTGCCGGCTAGCTCAAGGAGCCTAGTCTGCTGGTAAAACACTGTCGCACTACGGAAGAAAAATCCAATTCAAAACTCCCAATGGGTTTGGTAAAGAATCATCATGTATTTCAGTAGACATCGGCGGTATCAGTGAGAGGCCAGTATGTGTGTAAAATCCTCAGGTCACTGGATCCCAAAGCTAATTTAACGGACACGTGCAGAATATCCTGAAAGCGTTTGGTACAAATATGTTTCTGTGCGTTACAGATTGATATGATATGCCAATAAAGATTTTTTTTATCAGTACAAAACTTGAAAAGTGGAGAACAATTATTCATTTATACTTGATTAACTTACCGCAAAATTAAAGAAAATTTAGTTTTTAATAACAAAATTTATTGCACTTCCATGCTTTTAACAAAGCCCCCGACGAGCACTATTTAAATATAATTATTTATAAAATAATGTTATTATTTGGAACGTATTCAAAGGAAATCATCCAAATTGTCCTGTGTTTATTTTATTCATTCAAGGATATAATAAAACACCAAAACAGAGACATAAAGTTAACAATTTTCACATACTTTACATGTTGAAATATACAATAGAAAAAGTGAAACCAGAAATTTTCCAGATCTAATTTACAAACGGTAAGTAACCACGTGTACTGAATTAATTTCAAATTCAAAATTTAGGTTTTAGATTTCTTAACTACACCAGAAAGAATAGTATATAATTATTTTTCACTTTGCTTCTGAAGAAGATGCACATAAAAAGATAACACAAACATTATGGACATACTGACAGATCTAGTCAAATGTTAACAAAGCAGTCTAAAGAATGTGGAGATTATTGCAACGGACATATTTTATGCACGTACACAATGCATAAGGAACATAATTGATACATTTTTTATCTTTTAGAAGGTATTATAAAACGTGAGTGAGAGCCTAACTGTCAGTCCTAGACAGTATAGTCCAAGGACAATGACATCATCAGAAACACAAAGAAACAAAGACATTACAGTACAGCACAGAGAAGAAAAATTTGGACAAATACAAATGAACAAGACTGACCAGATTGAAAATATTGAAAATCAGGTGTATCGGCAGTAAGGAGAAAGCATCTCCTGTTTCATATAAAGCTCATTTCAATTCTAGTTATGACGTCAAATGAAATCGTATACTGCAAAGCAACTTATTTTAGCGGATACTTTATTTTGCGTTTTCTTCCCACTGCCAGAACTGGCTTACTTCGACTAATTTTTCACGAGTTTCTGTTTCTGCTGATGTATTGGAATTATAGAATAATTCATTCGTGAAAATGGATTAGTTTACAGGTTTACAGTATATTACGATTCATTAAAATGCAAAAACAAATCTGTATTGTAAGAAAGGCGATCCCTGAGAGTTGGGTAAGGTGTCTGAAGTCAGAGGAATCCAAAAATCCAAAATTGAATATAAATTTAATAAACATAAAGTCAAGATTCAAAACAAAATACAAGAAACAACGGATGTATGTAACACAGATGTTTACAAGAAACATAAAAGTATTAGATTTTCGCCTAATTTAGGGCTAAATATTTGACGTACAAGATTAAACACTGACAACATAATTGTAGAAATATATTTGATTTCATATTCAACGAAATTCAGTCAAATGAATTAAAAACATTTTAGGTGGAAGTTATTATCTAATATTCTTGTAAATCAAGTACACCTATACAAATGGACAATCAGTGTAAATTCCTCTTGTAAACTTTGTCAATATGTAGATAATTATCAACACTTTTTCTTAGATTGTACCTTTTTAACCGAATTTTGGACGTACATTATGAATAATTTTAATCTTATTCATTTCAGACAAAAATTAAGTCTTAAAGACTTAGTGAAAGGGTACAAAATATATGAATTTTAATATGATTCTAGCCATTATAGCATTCGCTATTTATAAATATAAATCTTTTTGAACGTCGGAACAGCGAAGTAAACCTGTTCATATATACATTGTCTTTAGAAAAAATTTAAAGATTATATTAGTAGTTGATATTGCAAAAAGCCGTAGGTTTTCAAAAACGTTTTTGAAAACCTACGGCTTTTTGCCATTGTTAACTACTATCCAGGAGCATGTGACAAAAAACGTGTTTACGATTTTTGTTTCTACATCGGTTGAAACTCTGCTTTAAGCACTCCAGAAGTAAAAAAGTAGGTTTTACTCACATTTTTTACGTTGCTTGTATGACACGAGTTATACATAAAACTGACGTGTATCTCTGGTTCTACACTTTTGATTCC
>MJUU01011614.1:0-10368 GCA_002080025.1 Modiolus philippinarum
TGCGTTTAAAATTTTCAAAATGGCCGCCATTTCCAAGATGGCCGACAACATACGTCAAAATTTCAACATTGTCCGATGCACAAAGTTGGAGCACCATCTGAAGTTGTATGCCTTGCGTTTAAAATTTTCAAAATGGCCGCCATTTCCAAGATGACAAAATACGTCAAAATTTCAACATTGTCCGATTTCAACGAAAATTGATTTCTAGGTAGAATTTGACGCTGCGAATTAAATGGAATCATCGAGTGGGGAGTCTGGGGTGACATCGGCCATTGCTTGCAATTGCAAATCTAGTTATTATTCTTTTTCTTCCAATAATTTTGTCCGCGCCGTCATTTTGAGACGGCTTGATGTAATCAAATGAAACTTGGCAAGAAGTTAGATCACCTTAAAGAGTTGTGCTCTCCATAATTTTTTTTTTCGAAATGGCCGCCATTTCCAAGATGGCCGCCGAAATACGTCAAAATTTCAACATTGACGGAATTCAACGAAAATTGATTTCTAGGTAGATTTTGAGGCTGCGAACAAGGTGGAATCATCGAATTGGGAGTCTGGGGTGACATCGGCTATTGCTTGCAATTGCAAATCTAGTATTGTTATTGCTTTTCTCTTTAATTTTCTTCCAATGATTTTTGTCCGGCTATTTTCTCAAAGACGCCTGGACAGAATTCATTCATACTTGGCACAATGTTGAACCACCATGAGAAGATGTGCATGCACTAACAAAAATTTCCAAAATGGCTGCCATTTTCAAGATGGCCGTCATTTTACGTCAAAATATTGAGCATTCAATAAATCAGGAACTGAATGGCATGATTTGTTCATACTTGTATTAATGTTTAATAAGATGGGAGGAAGGAATTCATGCAAAAAAATTTTGCGATATGTCCGCCATATTCAAGATGGCGGGCAAAATACGTGAAAAATTTCAACATTGTCCGATTTCAACAAAAATTCATTTCTAGGTAGATTTTGACACTACAAACAAGATGGAATCATCGACTTGGACGTCTGGGGCGACATCAGCTATTGCTTGCAATTGCAAATCTAGTTACACTTGATATTCTTATTTGTGGTCCACTTAACCAACAGCTAAATTAATTTACTAATTTTGTCCATATTGCTGAAGACAAGGTCCCATTCTCTTTGATTTCTAAATAACTTTCCCGGCACCTAAATGGGTTTTCAGGGGCTTCGGTTACAGAGTTGCGAGGTCTTGGATATGAGGTGAAGCGGGGTACAATTTGGAATGAAAGGAGTGCCTGTGGACCTTATGTTCAAGCTTTTATAAACAGCTGGAGTCCCGATGTTAAATCAACGATTTATTTGTTGAATCGTCCTTGATGGATGACAGAGGATAGTATTACCTACCAGTCCACTATGTCTCCTTTTACAAGGCCTAGTTTTTCCACACCTTTTGCCATCTCTACCAATTCTTTCTGGTTGTAACATTATGTACTTGATTGTGGGCTTTTAAATAAACCTTTAGATTTTGTAAAGTAAATGTCCCTTCCATTTATATTTCTTTCTTCCCTTACTTAATTTTTGTTTTGATTGATTAACTTGTTCTCGTATTGATAAAGCTAATAATGCTCACTGGACGTTAATTTCTAACTAATAAATCAATATTAACCATTGGGATTTAACCTTATTTATATTTTCTGTATCCTGAAATATTTCTGAAGTGTTGGATTGGTGTACTTCAAAAATCTGATAAACTTGAAAAGCTTCAATTTGAAGCTGGCAGTAACTGGACTTCCATTTTTCGCTATCCGCGAATCTATACAGAAACCGGTTTGCAAATATTATCTGGACGTCTAAAAGCGAGAAAACTTAATTTATTCTATTCAATTCAGAATGGAAAACAACTGGCCCAGTACCTGAATCGGTTTTCAGAGCTACGTAGTGCCCTCTCAGGTGTCGGATAGTGCTTTAAGTCCTGGCTATGAGTGGTAGCCAGTTCATTATACGGAAAGGTATATAGATAATAGTGTTGCACACAGCTCTGTATGATATGAATGATAATGTGTTGGTAAGGTGAGCTGCAAAGGTAGAATATATGATTCCGAATGCCAACAGTGATGAAAATCATCTTTTTAAACCTGTAAACATCGGAAAATCCAGCAAGGTCTTCGGCTGGATTTGAACCCCTGCTTGTTGTCATCTAAGGCAACACCGCAATCACTGTTGGCATTCGGAATCATATATTCTACCTTTGCAGCTCACCTTACCAACACATTATCATTCACATTATACGGAAAGCCTGACAGCGAACCGATGTAGCTAAAATGTGAAACTGTGTGGAGAAACTCCCCAATTCCATGCAGTAGAAAATCATTCATTAAATCCATTTAATCCTTTGTCAATTTTTTTTTTAACTTGATATCGCCCTGAAATAGCTGAAATACTGCTTATTTACGACGTTCAACACTATAGGCCATGGGCTGAAATCACTTTCCGTGCACCCCCCCCCCCCCCCCACTTCCCATCTAGACCGATTTTTTTCAGTCCTCCTATATCCCCTCTTGTAAAATAAAACATGTTAACACGAACATAACCTGCACGAATAGACCGTATAGGGCCACTTTTATAATACACCATAAAAACTCTTGTATTTTCGTTTTAATCTAAGTTTCATCTTTTAAGCTCCATAATTAATTAATGGTTAGTAATATGTACTGAAATTTGGTACCAAAATAACGCTATTTTAATATCCTTTACAATGAACTCAAGTTTGGGCACTTTACGCCATTTTTATGACCTGGGGATACAAAAAATGTACCCCCCCCCTGCAAAAAAAATAGTGAAAATGACAATTTCAGGCTGTCAATTCCTTTCAGAAAAACAACCGTCGTCATTTGATCTAGTTTTTATGCCTTGTTTATCAGTTGTGATACAATGTTGGAAAATAAAACCATTAAAGTCCATAAAATTTCTATTTTCGGTAAAAACTTTTGAAAAATGGGAATTTTCGGAATTTTAGATTTTTTCACAATTTCGACTTTCTGACTTTATGGTTGTAAAATTCTGAATATATATTTAATAATTGCCGATGTAATAATGATTTATGATATGTTGGCAACAAATCTTGTACAAACATTTTAGTTTCAGACGTATTGTAGGTTCAGAAATGTCAAAATTAGCACCCCTCCCCCTAAAAATTAAGGGAAAATATGAAATATTCAGGCTCTAGATGATTGAAGAATAATGCTTTATTGGAATTCTAGTGTGTATTTCACTACAGCTGACATGCAGAAGATTATTTAAGTAGATTTAAGCTTTTTAAGAGGTTTCTTTTTTACTCTACTACTCGAAATTGTATGCAAAATGGGAATTTTCTGTTTTTCAGAATTTCTGCTGTTTTGACTTTGAGATGCAAATACTTCATGGAATTGATATATAACTTGAAAATGTTGATTAGATATTCTTTCATTACATCTAAGTCATAAGAAAATATGTTTTTTAAACATTTTAGAATAACATTCTCATAAATTACAAACATATAACCCCTTACCACAAATATTCAACACAGTTTTTTTTTCATTTTATTCAGCTTGAAAAGCATAAACATTATATAAATGTTCAATAACATATCATTTCAAACACCAAAATACACAGAGACTCCCATATATCACAAATAAGATCATGTGTGCAGTTATACAACAATTCAACTTTGAATTTTGTGAAATTCCGAAATGCTGAAAAATCCCATTTTTCACGAAAATCGCCCAAAACAATTTTACCCATTTTTGGCGTTAAAATTGCATATTTCGATATATCAAATGCATTTTTTAAAGAAAGTAAAATATTAGTATGTTTTGTTCATATAATGTACAGGCATACATATTCTGGGGATTTTTAAGCATCATTTTCTTGGGGTAGGGTTAAAATTTTCGGTATTTAGAGTCACATTGAACACTCCTTGTTCTTCTAAACATTGTCTTTAGATAACTTATATACTGGTTAGAACAATGAATCGGCATATCTGCATATAAATCCTCGAGATTTGCACTATATAACTATTTAAAAGTGAATTTTGGACAAATCTGAAATGCTGAAAATTCCCATTTTTCATCAATTCTGTACAAAATTTTCAAATTAAGCTGACAAGTGGACTTAAAATGACAAATCTTAATTGTTATATGCAATGCAGATTTTGTGTGTTTTGGTTATTTTTATGTGAATATAGTAAAAAATGACTATTATAGGGAAAACTTGTTGAGGTAGGGGTAAGTTTTTCGGTATTTAGAGTCACATTAAACAGTCCTTGTTTTTCTAAACAGTGTTTTAAGACAACTTATGTATCGCTTAGAACAATTAAATGGCATATTTGCAGATGAATCCAGATTTGACATACATTACGATTTAACAATGCACTTTGGAGAAAACTGAAATGTTGAAAACTCCCATTTTTCATCAGTTTGGGCCAAATATTTAGTTTAAGTCAACAAATGGCTGTTAAAATACCAGATCATGATGTAATTCATGCAACATTGTCAAATATAACACACATATTGCATGTTCTCGTTATTTTCATGCGAACATAGACAAAAAATGACAATTTAGGGAAAATTTGTTGGGGTAGGGGTAAGATTCTCTGTATTCAGAGTCACATTAAACACCCCTTGATATTCTAAACACTGTTTTAAGACAACTTATGTATTGCTTATAACAATTAATTGGCATATCTGCAGATATATCATCCAGATTTGCCATATATAACGGGTTAACAGTGAACTTTGACCAAATCTGAAATGTTGAAAAATCCCATTTTTCATCAATTTCGGGCACAATGTTATGTTTAAGTCAACAAACGGCTGTTTAATCACCAAATCGTGATGTAATTCATACAACATTGTCAAATTCAACACACATTTTGCGAGTTTGAGTTAATTTGTTGCGAACATAGACAAAAGAATTGACAATTTTAAGGAAAATTTGTTGGGGTAGGGGTGAGATTTTCGGATATTTAAGTCACATCAAATAGTTCTTGTTTTTCTTAACAATGTTTTCAGACATCTAATGTATCGCTTAGAACAATTAATTGGCACATCTGCAGATATATCTTCCAGATTTGGCATATATAACGATTAACAGTGAAATTTGGGCAAATCTGAAGTGTTGAAAATTCCCATTTTTCATCAATTTCAGGCAAAATATTGAGTTTAAGTCAACAAATGGCTGTTCAAATACAAAATCATGGTATGATTTATGAAACGTTGTCATATACAACACACATTTTGCGTGTTTGAGATAATTTGTTGCGAGCATAGACAAAAAATTGATAATTATTTTAAAAAAAAATTGTTGGGGAAGGGGTAAGATTTTCGGTATTTTGAGTCACATCAAACACTTCTTGTTCTTCTTAACAATGTTTTCAGACATCTAATGTATCGCTTAGAACAATCAATTTACACATCTGCAGATACATCCTCCAGATTTGGCATATATAACGATTAACAGTGAAATTTGGGCAAATCTGAAGTGTTGAAAATTCCCATTTTTCATCAATTTCAGGCAGAATATTGAGTTTAGGTCAACAATACGAAATCATGGTATAATTCATGAGACATTGTCGTATACAACACTACTTTGAGTGTTCTGGTCATTTTTATGCGAACATAGACAAAAAATTGACAATTTTACAGTAAATTTGTTGGGGTAGGGGTAAGTTTTATTGATGTACGATGTTTATATTACATAAAAATGGCCATAATTTGTAATAGTTGTAAAGCAAATATAATAAGCTTTCATTTGATACCTACTTTAAATGATATTTGTTTACTAATAAGTTATATTTTGCAAAAGAATAACAAAACTTAGTCAAAATCGGAAATATTCGAAGATCCATTTATTTGGTCTATTTAAAAATAAATCTTTGGTCATTAAAAATTTGTTAACATTATGTTAACATGTTTTATATTCAAGAAAATAGATTGAAAAACTAAAAACAATTTTCAGAATTTGGAATCGAGATGCACTTCGGGTTCTTTAGACCATCAAACTTACGCAATTTCAATGAAAATATCAGTTTTTTTCGTCAATATTTCATTGGGGTAGGGGTACGTTTAATTGCGTAACAATCTCTTTTTATTACCAAACAGTATACTTAGTATTCGATAAAGATTCGACTGCCTATTTTGATCTACAGTCATATACAGCAGGGATGACATAGTCTTACAATTGTGTTCACTATCATACAACGAACACGTTTTTGTTACAGGAATCGAACTTTTTTTGTAATATCGTTATGTTAATATTTTTTAATAATTGCCAATAACAACTTATGACTAATTGACATGCAGTAAACGCACATGAAACAAAGTCTATACAAATACATGGTAAAACCAATCAATAGAACGTCGCATTAATTAGTTCTCCTGGCCCGAAAGGCCATGCGAGCTATTGCCATCAGGTGGCTTCCAAATTCGTCGGTGTTATTTTCTTTCAAAAATCTCCTCTTAAACGTCCAGACCAACATTTACCAAATTTGGAGTGAAACATCACCGGGGTATCTACTCTTAAGTCTGTAAGCTAAAGTAAGTGAGAACCGAACCGTCAGTCTAAAAAGAACAATCCAAAATCGAACATCGTGGTAAATTTCTATTTTTGCAAGTCACACGTATACCTTTAAAAATGTCAAAAATCTTACATGACTAAAACGATCAGCATGATGAGATCTACCTACCCTACAGTCTCGACAAAAATCCTGAAACCCGTGTTTGTTAATTGCCCTAAAATGTCTCATGACTTTATTTTTTTTTAACTTTTATTTCAAAAACCATTTGAGATAGATATTAAGTTTGAAAAGCAAAAAAAAATTCTGCTTATCAAGACTTCAATTTCTTCATAAATCCGACAGGTTTGCATCTCTTTCAAATGGCCGCCACTGTAGAACATAGTTTAATATTTGCCAATGGAAATGCATTCAAAGATCTTTCCTTCTGATACTGCTTGGACAAATTGGATGAAATTTAAACATTATAGCCTTGCTGTGTTTCCCTTCCGATTGTATTACTTTTATATTCCTTTCTCAACGAAGATGGTCGCTAGCAGGGAAAATAGTTTAGCATTAGTTCCTATGAGAAAAACATTCACATATCTACTGCTCATGAACCATTTGAGTTTATACATTTTTTTAATTAAATTTTAGCATAATAGTCTTTTGATATCCCCGTCAAAGTTTTCTTAGTTTTGATTTCATACATCACTCAAAATGGCCTGCAGCGAAGAACATAGTTCAACATAGAACCTATGTAAAATGCATTGGAGATTTTTTGCCTCAAACCACATGAGCAATTTTTTATCAAATCTGCAAATAATAATCCTTTAATTATCCCCTTTAAACTTGGAAATTTTCATGTTCCTACCTCGTTCAATATGGCCGCCCGTGTGGGACATAGGTTAACATGGGACGATATGGAACATGCATTCGATAGTCTTTTCCACTGGAATCACTTCAACATATTTCTACCAAATTTGATGATAAAATCAACTGGTGACTCCTCTTTTTTTTTTGGTTCTACCTATACCAGATCCCAATGTTAGATGGCTGCAAGCAGGTAACATAGTTCAGCATTGGACTCTATTTTAAATGTTTTTAAAGATCTCTCCCCATCGAAAGCTTTGAACAAAGTTACCAAAAATTGGATTACAATATTTCTTGGGTGGTCCCCTTTTGAATTTTGTTCTCATTTAATCCAAGATGGACACCTTTGCTTTAATATCTTCCAAGAAACTAAAACATCTCTTGAAATGATGTCATGGATGTATAGTATCAAAACATTGGTGACATTCTGATGACAATAAATAAAATCAGTCACCTTGTTAGCAATTCAAGCTCGTGTGTGTCTCTAGTTGTTATTCGTAGCTTAATCTTGAAGTCACAATGAGGCCTTTGCTCATTCCTCATAATAAGTTTAAGACAGCCCCTTACACCAAATTTAGCGGCTTTCGTTGGTGAATCATCCGTGTTGTCTTTTACTCATTGGTGCAGGATCTTGAACAAACATAAATTATACCCCCACTCGTGAGTGGGTGGTATATTGGAATACCCTTGACCGTCCGTCCGTCCATCCGTCCGAAGTTTGTTACATTTTTCTCAGCTACTGCTGGGCCGATTTATTTCAATTTTCTTATTTGACTTTATACATAGGAGAAATGCGTCGTCTGACATTTTGGTAACTTTATAATATCAACTTCCTATTTGGCGGGACTTATTCATTTTTTCTTTATTGAACATAGTGAAAATTTTTGTCACACTTTTTTCAGCTACTGCGTGGCCGAGTTATTTCAACGAGTGGGGTATACCTAGCACGACAACGCGTGCAACCTAATGCTTAACTTGCAAACTGTTCTTACGATTGTTGTTATCCGTTACCCAAGCTATAACCAAAAGATAAAGTCACAACATATAAACAACCACAATCATCGATATCATTTATTATTCAGGAGGAATCTATTGACTATTTATCATTGATCATGTTATTTCTTAACTCTGCAAAAGATTGTTAAATTCATTCTCCTCCAAACATCTGCCAATGAGTGAAGAAATCGATAACTCTGACTCTTGGAGCATTGCCTTTTTACTCAAAGATTTCTTTTCATTTCTTAGCCTGGTTGTTAAGTACTCAAAGTCACCTGCATCTCCTGGATTAAAATCATCCTGCCAAATGTGTACCTGTATTCCCTCTCTGATTAATTGAGTTGTTGATGTCCTTCTATTCGTGTAAGAAGTTTGCTTTGCTGTTCACTGAAAGCTCACTGGATATCATTTAGCAGGTCATGAGAGGCGAGTCTTCTTTTTTTATAAAAAAAAAAGTTTGATAATTTTCCTCATAATCTGTCAAAGTCCGAAATGGTTGCAATAAAACAATTGAAAATTACAAATTAAAAAGCCAAATAAAAAAGATTGTGTATCCATAAAAGAAATTCTCACAAGAACAAGTTCATCATAACTGAAATATATAGACAGAATGCATCTCTCGCACGGGGAATCTTTTTACAGCCTCCACACTGAAGAAGAGACGAACTCCAGTCTTGAATTAGAAATCAAAAACACATGGAGTAAATGCACATGAAAAAAATCTATTCAAATACATGGTACGGTCCATACTTGCTAGTATGTTTTATTGAAGTGTTGTATTCGAACAAAGCTATATCCGTGTGTTCTCTGGTACTCTGGTACATGTAATAGGCATTTTATCGAATACAGTTGACAATCCAAGTATTCCTTTTTTATTTTATTGTTTTTCCCTTTAACTATTATTCCTGCATAGGATTGAGCAGCCACATAAGCTTACAACAATGCTTTTAATATAAAAATACATGTTTTAGATATATAAGAATACTTCTGTAGTTATATATAAGGATTACTTATTGAAAGCATTGTGTTTAGGAATCGTCTGAAGTAGATTAAATATGTTTGCTGTTACTTATTAAATATCTGGGGACAATAACAAGATACTAATCAGTACAAAAAGGAACATTTGAACAGGGTCTTAGTCTGTTTTCGTGTAAGTACAAATAATGTACGTATTACACTTATCTGATATTTTCTTTTTTGCAACAATTTCGAATACAAAGGAAAACATGTTTTCATATACCACAAGCCAATACTTTAATCTTAACATGACGTCATTCTACATAATGATAGAAAATTCAAATGTTTGGAAATTTCCAAACTGACCACCAAGATTCAGTCTTCTGTCAAACTTGCATTTTTTATCATTGTTTTTGTTATTTGTTACCACGGGACCGATGCCTCTGGTGGTATACTGTAGGTTCCCGAGGGTATTCCCCGACGCAGGAGCCAGTACTTCGGTGCTGGCCCGAAAACGGATTTTATTTTGAAAATTGCAATATCTAAATTTAACAAAACTTTGTTTAAAACTAAGCAGTATCTCCCTGATGCATAGCTGATTTTTGGCCTGCCGATATTGATTTCATTGGTTATTTGATCCTATCAGATTTTATACATGCTTCGGTTCATGGATTTCCAAATGTTTTGATTTTATCTGCACTGAAGAAACATAAGTTGTCGAAATGTGCATATGCAGGAATTCAATTTACAGTAGCTTCAGTATTTTTTATCCACCATTCTGCATGCAAATTTCCTACAATAATAACAGGTTCCCAAATCATTAGGATTTAGATGTTCATTTCAATATAAAAAAGCTTTTTTATTTCTTTATTTCTTATTTTGCCTGTTACATTTCTGTCAATGGCCCAGGCTGCCATTGACAGGGTCCCATGTCATAAAATACACTATAACATACACTCTTTCGTAAAATATTTAAAACAGGGGTTTGTCTTTTATTGCAGTGTGGAGTTGGTAAAACAATTCCCCGTGGTAGAGATGTATGCTCT
>MJUU01011615.1:0-19254 GCA_002080025.1 Modiolus philippinarum
AATATCCACGAGAGAAATCGCGTCTTCTCCTACTCCCCCGATGATGGCTCGCGCTGGTTCTCCATCGCCCTGAAGGTCGGATCATACGATATCGAATATATCAATGCCGAGATCCAGAGGCGTATGCGTCAAAATGGCCACGGCGCCAAGATCATAATCGATGCCAATCGTGCGACTTTGAGAGCCGTCCTCATCCTCCGAGAGCACTACCAAGTGAATTTCGACGTCCCCAATAGCATCCGAACCGTCCTGGGCTTCAACGATGAGACCTATATCTACGATCCCCAGACCAATGGATATTTCGAGAGCGAGAGCATCGTGAATATCATCAACGTCAATAGCATCCTGGTGAATAGCGATATCATCAGTGGAAGCTACGTCGATGGCGTGCAGCAGCCCGTCATCTATAGCTTTTTCCCCAATGTCTCCCCCGGCATGAAGATCGTCCAGAATCCCAAGAATCTGATCTATCTTCCGGTGACCGTGAATACCATCCACTCCATGGAGACACATATCACCGATCAGGATGGCCTGCCCATCGATCTCCGCGGCGAGCACTTGACCATGCGCTTCCACCTTCGCGAGATATAAATAAATGACGTATTCCGAGTATGGTCTGAACCTGAGCTCAAGCCAGAAGGATAAGCTCAAGCTCGCAGCCAAGCGCAAGCCATGCCCCGTGAGCATCCGCCTCTCGCACGAGAATCTCTCTGGCAATGATATATTGCTGCTCACGAATCGGCAGATCCAGAAAATCAATAAGCTCAAGCGAACCGGTGAAGGAGGAATGATCTTGGAGATGAGCACCACCCAGTTGAAGCAGAATATGCAGAAGGAAGGTGGGTTTCTCCCCATGCTCGCCGGCCTGGCGATGAGAGCCCTCCCCATGGTCGGCAAGACTGTCCTTCCAGCCCTAGGAGTGGGAGCCTTGAGTGGATTAGGTGGCGTCGCCCCTTCAAGAACGTCCCCCTCCTTGGTATGCTTCTCTAGGAGCCCCCTAGATAAATGGTCGATAAAGTCGATGCCCGATTCGAGGATTTCCTGGATTCCGAAGTCCAGAGATATGCCCGCATGCTCCGCATCTATAAGCGATTGGATAAGGTAGTCTCCACTATCCAAGCTGCGACCTCCATCAGCAGTCTATTGCTCACCAGCGGTACCATGGGATCGGCTTTGACCGGGGTTGGTGCCGTGGCATCCCTTCCCCTTGGATCCCTCGCTTGCCTAAGTGCAACCACCTCCCTAGTGCTCTCGCTGATCGCCAAGCGAATCGCCAAGAAGATGAAGAAGCATGGTGATACTCTCCGCTTGGCCAGATCCTATCAATCTCAGCTCCCGGGTGAAGATGGTGCACCTGCCGTCTGCCTGAAGAATTATTTCGATGGAAAGGATCGCTTGCGCCAGCCCTCGCCCCCTTTCAGCGAAGATTTAGCCAAGCATTCCCAAGGCCCCCGCTAATCCCAGCCCTCAATATCTTTTTCCGATGGGTTTCTCCCATCAGAAAATGATTCTCTCCCTCGCCCCCCTCAATTCACCACTTCGAAGTCGAAGTATTCATACCCGCTCTTCTTTGACCTTTTCATCCCATAATTATCGATCTTGAGCGAGTGCCACTTTTGCCGCGATATTTGCCGCAATTCCCTGATCATCCTGCTGCACGCCCAGACTTTGGTCTTTAGCCCTCTCCTCTCCAACGTCAGAATCATGCCATCTCCAAACTGACTTTTCGTCTCCTTGACCTCCACGACTTGAAATATTTCCCAAGGTAGGTCGCGCCACCTCAGAATAGGTTCGCGTCTGGCCTCCCTTTGAGCCTGTGCCCTCTTTCTCACTTCCTCGTCGCTCTCTTCCCGCCCGGGACCTAGCAATCGGATTTGCTGATCCAGATTTTGAGAAGTTTCGGAATTCATGATTCATTGGATTTCGAAATTTTTTAATTTATTTTGGGGAGCCTTGCCTCCCAGCACTTTTCAGCATCCCCGATTCGCTCCAGACCCATTTGCATCCCAAAGCTCAAAATTTGGGGTTTGATGCAGGATTTCTGCTTGAAAAATGGCTTTGAGGCAGAACTGTCATTATGACACTACTAATATAAAATTGTTAGTAAAAATTAAAGAAAGGAATGTTTTAATAGAATTTGCAATGAAACATTTACAATAATTATTTTCTTTCTCCCTATTTTATCTAGAGCTATTTGTTTACCTTTTGTCTGATTCAACATTAAACTCCCGGGGCTTCTCGTAATCAAATTGTAATGATTGAAAAAAAGAGTATGTTATGAAGATTTAATTGCACCTTGAACGTCTAATTTGATTTTTGATGCATAGTAGAATTTCAATACAGAAATAATCGAAGCAGTTTATAAACTCTGTCCTGAAAATAATCGAAATGTCATATACAACTAAACAAAAGACTCATCATGTATTCTAAAGACCTAAACATCGGGAAATAATTGTTACTTCAACAAGGGACATACAAATACACAGAAAATAAAATTATTAAAACATTAATCGATATCTTACTATATTCACTGAATAACAAAATACCGAAGTTACTGTGAATTTAGTTTCCGCAGAGGCGCATTTCGACAACTTATGTCTCTTTAGTGCTGATCAAATCCAACATTTGGAAATCCATAAACCAAAATATGTGCAATGCTGATAGCGAAGAAAATTATCAATAGGATCTAAACAGAAGAGCCAAATCAGCTAAGGACAGAGTTATGCATGAGAGAGATAGTTTTGAACAAAAGTTTATAAATCAATGTATTGGAAGTTCCAAATAAAAATCGGTTTTCGGGCCCGTATCGAGGTACTGGGTACTTGGTTGGTGAATGCCCTCGGGGACTGACAGTCTAGCAGCAGAGGCATCAGTTCAGTGGAAATAAATAACAAAATACAGGAGTTATTGTTAATTAAATTTCTGCATATGCGCATTTCGACAACTAAGAGATTTTACATACGTTTGTTTTTACTCAAGCTCAAGGAGCGCTTGAGTGTATCTATTACGATGCTAAATTCGTTCGTGCCAAATATTTGATTTTCAAATTTTGCAGTTCGCTAAATACATGCTTGGACGTCAATCTTTTGGTGAGTGTTCATCTGAAGTTCACGTTTCTATTAAATTTGAATGTCACATTTTACGAACTATTTCTATTTGCGGACTAATATTAGTATGTAATTGGACATTTTGTTATGATTCCGGAGAAAAATTGTAGACTTTCCGAATATTTTCTTTTATTGTTATATATACCAGTTCAGATTAAGCTAATGAACAGCAGTAGCTACAACAAACATGAAACCAGTTATTTATCCGACAGCATCATACAGAATGAGACCTATCTACGGTAGCGCTTATCTAAATGTAATATTTTCCTGCGCATGTTCACTGAAGCGTAAACTATAATTGTTCAATCAGTTTTACACCAGATGGTGCCGACAACCCGGCGATGTAAACGAAAAGTGAAGGTTGTGGTTGCCGGTGAGTTCTTCACACCTGTAACTGGTAATTAAGTAATAAAGGTTGAATAAATCATTTGTAAGGAAAAGGTCTTTATCTGGACCCTGCATAGTGAATCCAACTATACGTTAACTAAACGGCTTAGGAACGAAAGAATTTGTATGAGGCTTTAAAAATGCATCCGCATATTGCAAGCTTCACTACTGGATCTATGGCATTTTATTACGTTAGACGTCATATACTAGGTCCAGTCAAAAGTAAAGTAAAGGGGTCTGCAGGAACTGTACATCTGTACATGAGACAAAATCGCAATGAATTCAGGGAAAATAAAGCAGTGGAACAACGCTTTTATTATTGTTCTTCATCTTGAAGACGTCATTCATGTATTGAATGTTAACAAGAACTTAAACTGCTACCAAACATAATTTCAGCCTAAATAAAAACAAACTTTATAATAAATAATATAATGTAGTCGGTCAAATTGGTCTGAGATTTTGATGTTCTACAAGAGCAAGAACTCGACAAGTAGCAAATGAGTTCATGGATTATCAGCTGATGCCAGACTTTGGACTTCCTATAAATACATCAGTTGATAAATTTTGGGGATAACTATGTAAAATAATTGACATATTTACACACAAAACGAGATTTCCTTTGTTGACAAAAAATTGTATGCTTGGAGTACAATGCAAGCTTGAAATAACTATGTTTGAATAAAATAAGAATATTTTATTTCTTAATTTTAGAGCCCGTTAAATAAGGGCATACAGTTTTACTTAACAAATTCAACTTTGATAGTTTTGATATTTATATTGCTTTAAACAGTACTTTGGAGGTTGGCAGGTATGGATCTATTTATCGCATTTTCTAAAGTTTATGAACATGTAAACATTCCAAATCTAAATTTAATGTAAAACAATAGTTTTACAAATTCAACAAATTAAAACCACAGAAAACAACAAATGCACATTCAATTTGTTCAAATTACACAAAATGCATAAAACACCGAATTATTGGTGTAAAAAGTAAACGGATCGAACAATCATCTACATTGTATATGTCCTTAGCTAGTTCTTGCCTTTCTATTTAAATTATTTTTGATTATTTGTTCTCTACAGAGACATTATAGAGATTAGCAACTTGTAGTTAATGGTATATGTAACTGGCAACGCTCGAAACTTTCGGTAATTTTGCTTATCACCATTTTAAATAACAATCCGACGAAATTTAACTATAATATCAGCTTTCACAAAAACTATCGAAGAGTTCTGAGTGTGTTGTTAACATCTCAGTTGCATCCTCGGTACTATATTTCTCACTCTGACGTATTTAGTAGTTGCCCATCTGTATCTATCTATCACTACTTCTTATTGCATCTTTCGGTTCACCCATACTAGTAACAATTTGTGCATGAATAAAGAGCAGTGACTTGTCAAAATTGCCATTGCATATGCAAAGATAAGTTTCATATAAATCAATGAAAAAAATAACTAAAACTCAGCTTGATTATTTTGACTTTTGTCAGAGTATATACTTGTTTTTGTCTTTTATGTGTTACTTTGTTTTCTCTTGCAGTTCCTCGATACATGTGGCATGTGACTGTATTTTTCGTCGAACGACATAAGAACCAATGCATACCTCATTTGAGCCAAAATAAATCACTGCTTGAGCCAAACAAAATCCACATTTGAGCCAAAAAGAAACCCGTCATTTGAGCCCATTTTTAACACGGACAATAGATATCGTTTTTTACTACAGCTAAACAAGTAAATGGGATACAAGTTTTTATTTTGAGGGAACCTGTAACTTTGTTTTAATTTTCATTTGAGCCTGATGCTCTTTATAGGAATTTTGACATATTTTCATGAATGTTGTAATATGCTTTTTTGTGCTGATTGACAGTGATATAATATTAATGATCAGCAAATAGAGCTGCTAAATGTTATATTGAATGGAGTAAATATGCATTTCACAATTTCACAAAGCAGATTTTGTGCTGCTAATAACATCATTATATTTGTCGTAAACATTATATAGAAGTACTACAAAAAGAAATTACCAGTTCAAATACTTTTCAATTAACCCAATTAACGGAAAATGAAATTACAAACATACATTTTCTAACAGCTACTTCTTTACAGGCTAAACCTGATAGTAAAACAGTTCCAACCATGTACTTGGTTCCTAAACTCCACAAAACGCCATATAAATCTAGATTAATTTGTCATCTAGTCACTGATCTACTACTAAAGTTTCTATTATACTCACTAATACTTTGACTGCCATTAAAAACCTAGTTATAAATTTCTGTAACAAAGTATATGAAAACAGTGGTATCAATCATTTTTGGAGTATAACAAATTCATTTGACGTTCTCGATAAATTGAATGCTTATAATGCCCCTTTGGAATCCCTTGAAAGTTTTGATTCTCTACCCTTTATACTACCTTACCACATAATCTTATAAAGGAAAAATTCAGACGTCTTATTCAATGGGCATTCAAAAAATCCGATTGTGAATATATTTGTTCTAATTCCTTTCAAACACATTTTAGTAATGCAAAACAGAAGAACTCTATTAATTTGTTTTGATATGATTTCAGCACTTGAATTTTTACTTGACAATATATTCATTCGTTTCGGTAACTCTATTTATCGCCAGGTCATAGGAATTCCTATGGGTACCAATTGTGCACCACTTATAGCGGACCTCTTTTTGTACTGCTACGAATCTCAGTTTATGACAAACATTTGCAAAGACCCATCTAGCAGCATTTAATTGAAAAGTTTAACAACACTTTCCGATATTTGGATGACATTTTAACATTAAATAATGACGACTTCAATACGTATTATAAGGACATCTACCCTAAAGAACTTACTTTGAATAAAGCCAATTCTAATAATCATCATTGTCCGTTCTTAGACATCAATTTTGATATAACGAATGGTAAATTAGATACTTAAATTTATGATAAAAGGGACGATTTTTCTTTTCCCATAGTTAATTATCCATTTCTGGATGGCGATGTTCCATTAGCGCTATCATATGATGTTTACATATCTCAACTTGTTCGATTTGCTCGAGTATGTAATAAAGTTTGCGATTTTAATGAACGGGATCTTTTCATAACTGAAAAACTATTACATCAAGGTTTTCTTTATCATAAACTAGTTAAAACCTTTACTTAATTTTATCATCGATATAAAGACTTAGTTCATAAATACAATATCTAATCAAGGCTGGCATTTCACATCCCTTATTTTACGGTAATGTTTTACATAAGAGTAAAAAAATACTTAAACTCGCCTAACAAACTTGTAAAACCTTTAAATCGTCTAATTCATAAGGGTTATAATTACGGTATTGTCGTCAAGTCATTACGTATGGCCTTCTCTGGTATTAACATTGATTTTTTGATAGGGTCTTTGCATTTTCTAAATTTCTAAAATCAGTATTGCATGGACACGGGTTATGTATTCCGGTATATACATTTGTGGTTTGTTTCCATTGATTTATTCACTTTTTTACCTTTTCGGGGCCATTTAGGGCTTACTATATGGTGTGAGGTTCCTCACTGTGTTGAAGACCATATGGTGACCCCTAGATGTTTTGTTTTTTGTCGTTTTAACCTGGATATGGGATGTTGTCTCGTTGACATTGACCCCATTTCTATTCTTTTTCATATGAAATTATTGTGCTAAACTCCTCACAGGAAGCGATCTTGATGGAAGCTGTATACTGAGGGTACATAACTTAATTTGTCAGTTGGTAATGGGTCTGGAGCTGGCATGTTAGTTAACTGCTAGTAGTCTCTTGTGATTTCATGTTATGTCCGTATATTTAGTCCTTTCAGTTTCATTTTTCACAATTGACTCAGTCCTGTTGCCAACTGAATTTTACTGTTGTTACGATTGGTTTTTTGATTAATCACATTGGCTATAGGGGGAAGGTTTTGGTCCAATAAAACTAGTTTAACCCCGCCGCAGCAGGTTTGCGCCTGTCCTAAGTCAGGAAATGTATTAAGCCTTTGTGTGTCTTGTCTGTTTTCTAGTTAGTTCACTTTATTCCTATGGGAGTCTAGGATGATGTTTATTTCGCTGAACTTGATTACTCTTTATGAAGGGGCCAACTCCGACCTGCCGTTGGGTGTGGGGTTTCCTCACCGTTCATTGAAGATCTTATGGTGGCTTTGAGTTGTTATTACTCCCCTTTGGGTCGTTGTCTCTTTGACACATTCCCCGTTTCTCCTCTTTTTCCTATTTGTGTTTGTTTTCTTTTTTCTGAAAAGCAGAATCAAGTTATCTTGTATGCATTCTAGAATAAATTTAGTTTCACTTACCCGTAGTTCAATATAAAACATGATACATTGTACCTATAAAAATATACTTCATAATTAATATTCTACGCTCAGTTAAAACACAGGTATATTGGCTCAAATGTAAAAAAAATATTTTGGCTCAAATGATTAGGGTCAATTTTCAAAAATTGGCTCAAATGTCGTGCAGACGTATTTTTCGGCCATTGTGTGTGTTTCCTGTTATCCCTTATATTCTATCTGGGGTAGAAGTATTATAATTTCCTTTAGAAGGTACATGTTAACGGACATCCGGATTACCATTATTTTTGGTTATCATTTTTGGCAAATTGATACTGTTTGGAATGCATTAGGCATATGTAACTTCCAAATTTTGAAGGTTTCATATTCATAGTTCACTCTATCGATTCGAGAAGATAAGGAACCATATATACTGAAAAAAAAAAACACACACACACACAAACAAAAAGAAACAAAAAAAAACAAAAAAAAAAAAAAAAAAAAAAAAAAAAAAAACAAAAAAACAAAAAAAACAAAAACGCATATTTTATTTCATACTCCTTTTAAATAACTAAAAATTATCACAATTTACCAAATAATGATGTAATGAGGAACGATAACCAAAAATGTATTCTCCCAAAAAATCACCACTTTTCATCAAACGTAACGTTACTTTTTCTAAACTTTACGAAGTGCTTCAGGAATATCCGCCATAGGCGTCAACTGAAGATGACAAAATTGGGTTTTTGACTTTGTAAAAAAAAACCCTTTTGCATTGTTCTTTGGTGTACAAAATGGTGTACATCAATTATTCGCGATTATTGTTACAATGTCCTGTTGTCCTGTTGCGTTAAAATGCAAATGGATATAACGACAGTTTATTTTCGCTCATTTTAAGTGAGCTGTGGCATATTTTTGGAAATTGATTTTAAGGAATTATGAAATGGGTTTGTGAACTAATTAAGTACGCAACATGTATCCATCATTTTTTTTTCATTTTTGTCACGTGGTTTAGGCAAGGGCATACAAAAACTGCGTTTTGCCTAGGAGGTTAACGGAGCGTATCATGTGAGCGAAAATTGTTCAAATGCCTTGGTTAACACTAGTGTACGTTACCTCTCAAGTATTAAACGATTTCATAAAATTTACATATAAATTTGAAAATTCAAAAAAATATGCGTTTCTTATTTGTTCAGTTAATGTATGTGTAAACCATATATATGCACTCAATGTTTTAGAGAAGAATTATCAATTAATTAGAGGAAAATTAAACAAATTTTAGTTCTAATTTGCATTACTTGTACATAAAGAATATTTTTAATACAATATATTGTATAATTATAGGGGTTTACAATGATACCTTTGTGTAATAGAAAATCATATCCGTAGCCATCAACCGGATTAGCCTCTACTCTTCCTGGGTAGATTATTTATTTATGTATATATATTCATTTTCTTGCTTGTTTGGAAATAATGCATATAGTCGGAGAAATAAGACGATGTTTTTAAAATATACTTTTCTCCGGCCTAAGTATGGTTTGTAGGTCAGGTTCTGAATATTCATTTCAAATGCCGAGGGAAATCCTGCGCATATATTTCGTCATCACGGTTTGAATATAAAAATATTCTTTATGTTCAATACCTTTAATGGCATAAGAATATGCTTCGGATTCCTAATGTCATTTATATCTTCCCACAATATGCTTTGAATTCTCAATTTCAAATTTCGTGTTATTAGAAACCGATCCAGTTGAAAGTATTCTCTATATATTTCTCTGGTATGGCTTATTAAATAATTTCATTTATTACTTTTCATCAATTAGCTAATCTGATTGCGAGTAAATAACACCTTCAAATGGGTAAATGGATTCTCTTGATCGTGATAGATACAGAATGAAGACTAAATTATATATAACATATCAAGTTTCTATTACCTCATTTTGTAAGACATTTTGTCTTGGATTTCAACTTCAAATATTTATTTTTCAAATAGCAAAAGGCAAGTTTTTTCATTATTGTTAAACTCAGATTATGCAGCAAATACTGTACACAAATAACTCCTTTTACTCTAGATCAAATCACCTATATGCGAACATTTTTGTGTTTCCTTTTCTGTCTTTTTATAGTTTTCTATTTAATGCATAAATAAATTGTTTTTTGACCTTATAAGAAAAGGGATATAATGTTACTGCCTGCAATATATATTTTATGTCATATTTGCGTAATACAGATAGACTATATGTACAACAAATGCTTCAGGTATGTTAAATGTTGTGTATATATCATAGACTGAAACTAAATGTGACGGGAATTTAAAAATTGGATTTAAATAAATGTTTTATTTGGGTTATATGGACTAAAACAAAATTGTCGGGTATTATTTTTGTTAATATATACTAAAACACATGTGTTGGGTATGAAAATTTCTATTTTAAAATGGACTAATTCACATTCATTTTAAATTCACTGCATGGAAAGTTGTTTCCACCCCCAACCCCCATAAAAATATTATATAAGGTTGGGCATAAATATGGAATATTTTCTGAGCCAAAATGTGAAGTTGAAAAGTACAGTGTGTGTACTATGCACAAAAGTGTGTGAATGAAAGTAAAATATTTTGCTTTAAACATTGTTTTCTAAATGTGAAGTACGAAAGTTTGATTCTACGAATCTGTCAGACCACTCCTTCAACCCGTTCTGAAACCCACTTTTTGGTGAAAATAATACATTTTTTAAATCAAATATTGTGTGTACAAATATTTTCCAAAAATGCAATTTTCTGTGCCTATCGTGTACAAGAATGATTAAAGTGATAATTCAGTGCTTTTTATAGGATAATTTGAATTTTTGGAACCTTATATATCTCATGCATTTTCAACAAAAAATATTTAATATTTATGACCAAAAGTATATAAGAAGCTTGGACTTAAGCTCTTGAAAATTCTGTCCGATCATTTTGTATTACTCACATTAATTTGAAAAAGCAAAAGTTAAAAAGAGTATTGCACACTGAACTATTTGCTAATTGCGCACTATCCACTTTATAATTTGAAAGCCAAAGGATGAAACAACTACGTATATGCTCTGTACATAAAAAATCGCTATTTTAAAATCCCAAAATAAATAAAAAAGTACACTCTTTTCTTCAGTTCCTGAAATCTTAAAAAGATCACATTTCCCAAATTCCTGGGATAATTTTAAACACACAGATTCCACTTGAATGTTCTTTGCATTTTCAAATAAAAAATAGGGCCGGTTAGTATCGAAATTTTCAGACTTTCCAAAGACCGCAAGTAGTTAACTATGGGAAAAAATCTGCGGTTTTCAAAACAACACGTTTTTTTTTTTGAAAACGTGTTTTTGAAAACCGCACATTTTTTCCCATATTAACTACTACTGACGGGACTATAGAACAAACAAACATGTAAGATTTGTTATTCACTACGGTTGAGACGGGTAAAACGGTCTAGATTTCACTCACATTTTTTACGATGTTTACGGATTAAACATCTCATAAGTAAAACAAAAATCTTATAGGTTTTATAGGAGTAAAAAGTAAATTAGGACTTGGTACATAACACGGGTTATACATAACACTGACGTGTATCTCTGGTTCCCTATATGTTTCTAGTAAGTCTGACAGGTCGTGACCAGTTACTCTCTCTACAACAAATATGTTGCTAAGAGGAAAATATAAATATACGATTTCCCCTTGAATATCAAGTATTTTGTAAAAACCATACACCTTTGTTTTTATTTTTCTTAGATTGGTCAAATCATTTTTTACTGATTTTTATTATAAAAGTCAAACATTATTACTGACCACAACGGTTATGCACCCTCCTACCTGAAATACACTCATGGTTTTTTTATCTAATAAATATTCAGGTTATAAAAAATGACAACGATTCCCGTATATTTTTCAGAAAAGCACAAACAATTTTCAGACAATAGAAGGAGCAAAAAATATGCCGAGTGATTTTTTCCGTTTACTCATTGTTGGACCAAGTGGGTCTGGTAAAACAAATTTACTAATGCACCTTTTACTTAAACCCTTATTATATTACGACGAAATTATCCTCTACGCAAAGAACTTAGAACAACATTACTATAAGGAACTAATTCGAAGAATCGAGAAAATAGCAGAAAGACTAGGAGTGTCTTTGGAAGATTTATTACAAGTAGCTAATAATGAAGTCGAAGACATCGACAAATTACCACAGGATGACAAACAAAAAATCGTAATTTTTGACGACTATATTTGTTCACAACAAGATCAATCTTCTATTGTGAAATACTTTATAGGCGGAAGGCACAAGAAAATGAGCGTAATTTATTTGAGTCAGTCCTATTTTCGGATACCCAAAATATGTCGTCTGAATTGTAATTTCTACGTAGTGTATTACTTTCCGAGTAAAAAGGAGAGAGAACTTATATCTTCAGAACTTCAGGTCTCAAAAAATACGCTTGTTGAAATAACTAAAAATAAATATTCTTTTCTGTATCTTAACTTACCAGACAAGAAAATATTTCATTGCTTTGATCGGGAAATACAATCTTAACTTGTTAAAATCTATTTAATCTCCTTTTTGGACCCCTAATAGGTAATCGATACGCCGCAGTGAGAATTTCGCAATGCACTAAAATCAATACGATGACAACCTGTTGCCAAGTTATCAAGTAAATTTCCATTCATAACTACAACGTACATCGTTAGCTAAACAACGAGGTAAGTTATATCTCATATATTTTTGTATTTGTGTTTACCATAAAGCGGTATAATTTGTTTTTAATATAATGAATAGTCAATTCCATGAACTAAATTTTTACGGTATATTATTTCAGGTTTGTCACAATGAACAAAACATAATTGCTGAGATGAAAATGGACAGATTGTTATGACCCGCGTTTACACGATTTCGAACAAGCCGAAATTACCAGAGGAAAAAATAATAATAATGGATAGTTACAATACGAACAGTGATATTATAAATCAGGATATAAAAACAGCAACCGGGAAGAATAATCTAGACTAATCACACCATGCTGGACTAAACTTTTCTCGGAGTTAACTTGTGGAGGAATTTGTGCGTGTTTTTTCAGGGATTTAATAAAGATTTATTATTTTTCTGCTTTGTCAATTGTTGTATGACAAATTTACCGTATACGTTATGGATTTATTAGACATTGCATATACGTCATGGATTTATGTGGACTGTCTAGCATATGGTAGACAGAGCACATAAACCTCTGACGTATATACAATGTGTATACGTTATGGATTTATGTGGGCTGTCTAGCATATGGTAGACAGAGCACATAAATCTCTAACGTCATGGATTTATGTGGACTGTCTTAGACATAGCACATAAACCTCTAACGTCATGGATTTATGTGGACTGTGGTAGACGGCAGCTTCCTATAGGAAAAGATTTATTCTTATCCAAAAAAATTCTTCCCTTGTATTCGTTTTTATTTGCACATCTCTCAAAGTTTGTGAGGTGAAGAATACTAAAATGATCAATACCCTGTTCTTTAGAAGTCCTCTTTAGATGTACCTTCTTCATGGAGAAATCCCTTATATTTTTTACTTCTTCGCCCTTCAACATCTTTTGAAAGTCTTCTTGTGTTAACTTAGTTTTATTTAATCCTTTACCCTTTGTCTTAACACTAATTACATTGTCTGTGTCTATTGTTATAGTCATATATAACTTAGGTGCAATATAAACCGCCTTAATTATCTTGGCGTTTTTCTTATAGTCATAAGCTAAATCACCTAAATTATTACCATTATAATTAGGTATTAGTTTTGCTTGCTCACCAGGCACGTGTAAACTATCAGTGTCAGTATAATAAAAGTCTAACTCTACTTTATTCTTTGGGTTCAAGACCATCATATGATCATACATAATCTTGTGGCTATAAACCAGAACAAAAGCACCAAAATGTGACGGCTTATTGATCTTATCAACCGAGTCAATCTCGGATCTTAAGTAACCTGATACATACCAAGTAGATGAAATTAATTCCAGGCCCGTAACCACATACTAATGATGAAACTTCCAATATTCATTGTTGTCTCTTATTGTCTGGGTGTGGTTAAATATTGGTCTTTGGATCATTTTACCATAGAGACCATTCATCAATAGTTTCGCTAGGGTGTATTGAACACTTCCTTTTTGACTTGTTTTCTTGGTCTGAAAGAATTTCTGTATATAATCATAAAACACCTTACTAGTTTCTTCCCAGTAATATCCCTCGATAATATTAACATCATAACCATATTTAATCATTTGTTCTATATCATCTGAAGTATACCAACCCTCCGAGTCTTCAAAATCACATTTAGTTGCTCCTTTTTCGTCCTTTCTTGCTACTACTGGTTGAAGCAGTTTCTTATTCGAAACATACGTGACTTTATATATCCCCATTGCACCAGCCATTCCTTCGGTGCTATATTTTCTTTGTCCCACCGGATATTCGTGTAACATACTGGTTGGATAAAGGGACACGACGTCCACATTTAACAAGAAATCAGTTACATCATCATAGTTTATGTTTTCCTTAAACTGATCAGATACAAACTCAGTCTTGCTCTTGTAGCACCGTCCACCATAAATACTCTTTCTGATATTTTTCTCCATCTCTGTTGAATCAGATATGTCAACCACAACTCCTTCAGGTATATAATCTTTCCAGATGTCGAATCCTAGAGGACTAGTCGAGATGAAGTTAGTGATGTCTCTGCTGAAATCTTTGTAACACTGGGTGTTTAATTTATTAAATAACTCTCGTAGACCAAGTACATCAGACTGTAGATAAACAAGGCACTCATTTCTCATACTATCAGACATATCTTCCCAGCGTTTCGATTGACTGTGATCAAATTCTCCTTTTTGTACTTTGCAACCAAAATCAGACAATGCTTGACTCAAAGAACTACCTATGTGTTTCATCAGATCGAAACATCGTATTCTATCTTTTTGTAACCCGATTATGCTTCCGTTATTCATGATAAATTTTTCCGGAGCTAATCCCAGTTTATTCATACTCTTAACCAAGAATTAGTGATCAAAGTTACTCCCGTTATAAGCGTTAACAATAAAATCATCAGTACCTGCGGCAGTTTTGCTCAACAAATATCGTACAAAATTGTCGACGCAATCATCACCTGCATAGTAACAAAAATCACTATCTTTTTCTACGAAACCAAGAATGTAAGGTGTATGAACCTTGTGTCCGTCGACAATTTTTGTGTAAGATTCTATATCATAGTGAATTATGTTGGGGTTTAACTCTTTGCTCTTTGTTGTTCTTTGGATCAAACACCTACCCTTTTTCTTTATTACTACATAATAATAACCAGCCGTGTTATTGTTACACTTGTGTTTTTTCTTATATCGAGTACCACAACGGGAACAAACAACCGAGCAAGTATGCTTTTCGCCGAAATAAATAGAACAACAAGACGAACACTTCTTAATAAGACTGTAATGTCCCTTAGCTAGTTCTATAGTAGTGAGATACTCTTTACCGTAATGCTCTTTTGTCTCTTCACAGAATAAACCGACAGGTAACTGATACCTTTTTATTATATCCCACGCTACTGGCACCGGCACGGGTGTTTTAGGAGCCAACCCATATACTCTTCGTATCTCATCACAGACAGTGATTGTAGGATTAAAATTTGGTTTGAGCTGTTTTAAACATCGAAAGAAACAGTTATTATTAGTTGCTAATAGGCGTTTCCTTTTAACCCCATCTGTTACTGTTTCCGAATAATTATGGCCCCAACATCCACCACTGGGTGGTTTTACCACTTTTATTCTAATTCCTAACATTTCGTGTACATAATCCTCATTCGGAGGTAAAGAAAGGTCTACGTATTGTTGATAAAGCGATACAAAGTCAGTAAACTCTCTTATAAGAAACGAGTTCATTCTCTTGGTGGTATTTTATTTGTAACTTGGTGTACTACCAGTATAGACAAATTTTACTAGTACATCAGTGCTATCAGTAAACCCGTCTGAAACAGCGTGATCCAGTCTTTCTTTTATTAACTGTGATATCACCTCTACCTCATCACTAGTTAATTCTTCTTGAGGACGAATAAAAGTATACGTTCTAATTCCGTTTTTTTCGTTGTAATTCATTTTGAATGACTTTTTATTCTATAAATCAGTCACTTTTAAATGATTTTTTTATTCTTTAAATAAAATGATTTTTTTTATTAGGTAACTTTTTATTCTACAACTCTCTTACGATGAGCCGCAGAGTTAATATGATATTTTTTGGCAGAAATACAAAGGAGTTTATTACACACCTCACAATAAAATTTGTGGGAAGCGTAATATTTTTTTTTGATGTTCATTGTGGGCTTGTTTTTTTTTTTCGACATCTGTCTCATATAGTTTTCTTCTTCCCATTTTTATAGTATGATTTTTATCTACAATAGGCGATTAATTCTTGCTTTTATACCCTTACCTAACAGTTGACCAATTTTTGATGCGGCGCTGTCGTTGGAATATTTTTTATTTCTTTAATCAATGCACCTGGGGTTGTCGAAGGTTCATATTCACTGCCGTAGGCACTTGGTTTTGTCGGTGTTACTGGTACACTTGGTTTTGCGGTTGGTGCTATTTTATCTGCTACATACTCTCCCACCTTTTCACCAAGTTTTTTACTCCAAGTGTCTAATGCTGCGGTGGCAGATTTCTTTATTGTCTCTTTTGCCAGTTGCTTTGCGGCAGTGCCTACGGCAGTGCTGAATATACTGTCGAATAATCCACCACCTATTTGTTCCTTCGTTACCGGGTCAACAAAAATGTATGTTCCTAACTCCTTACTATATACTTTTCTCATTTTTTCTTTACCGTTTATATTTCTCTCAGAATAAAAGTAAAACTGGTGTCAACACCGTTTAGATTTATATTTCTGCCGTTTACGTCTGTTATCCATACGCAAATCGAGTCAATCCTTGTTTTGTTTGCTCTCGAATATCCTATATGATATGGTCTCTCTCGGAACGGGTAACTACGAGTTAGATTTGCAGTACTAAACACGTAGATTACGTCACCCGACTTACCGTCTACAACGGAACTAGTGATCAAATCATAATGAACATAAATACTGTCTATCCCGTTAGTGATGTTGGGTAATTTACTACCATATTCTGTTTGGTTTACTATTTTCTTGTCGAACCCGATTAACTCAGCAAAGTTATCGTTACTTAAGTCTAGCATCGCACCTCCCTTTAGTGTAATTAGCACCTTAAAGCTCGTTAGATCAAAGTTTAGTTTTATTGGACTATCTTCAACTTTGTCGTTTATTGATAGAAATTCCGCCATATAAGAGGACATGTCCCCGTAGCTGTAGTTACCATCAGCAAATGTTAATTCCTTGAATGTTTTCCCAGAATCAAGACTATACTTTATTTTCTTGTTACCATAGAACTCAGAAATATTATACCAACTGTAAGTCATACTATTTATCTGAGACAAACCGAATACATACCGCTTATTCATATCTAGTTCCAAGGGTTGTTCAAATTGAGTCTCAAAATTAGAAGGGGTTCCTTTACCGGCATAACTAGAAAGTGTTACCTTTTGTTCCATTTTTTATTACTCGAAATATTTTCTATAAATTACTTCATGCTGTTCTTCCGTTATATCCTTATTCGACAGAAGAGTGTCTAGAATAGTTCGTCGTTGTTGTTACCAGCCTCGATACCAGCAATAAGAAGCTCTAACCGATCTACTAGCTTTGTTGGGTCATAACACAAAACATTTTTGTATTTACCACTCGACTTTACTAGGGGATGTTGCGACAGCGTAACTAGTTTTCTAAATGTCCGCTTTGCAGAATCAGAATACTTTTGTTTAGGATTGTATCTCTTTGTTACTAAGTCAATGAAGTCATCATCGACTGGTTCCTGAATTACTCGTTGTCCCTTTTTGTCTAGTCCGTACAATCTATTATATTAAAAAAGCTGTTCTAAGTTCAACAGTAAATTAGAAAAGGAACCGTTAGTGTCTAATTTATACGACCCTTTAGTTGCTAAACCGCTACCAGTTTTTTCCCCTGCAATTTCTGATAATAATTTTTATTTTTGTTCTGGAGATATTTGATATCTTGTGGAAATTCCGCCTCGGATTTCAGTTTTCCCAGCGTCACATTCATACCCTTTGCCCTACTGATCTTTTCTTCGTGACTCAGGTCAGCGCTATCTAGTTGTTCCTCGGCGTCATACTTACTGATATTCACACCACCTGGTGGCATTTCGACTATCTGCCGTCCCGTCTGCGCCTGCGGTTCCTGCGGTCCCTCCGGTTCCTCTATCGCGAGTGCCTGCGGCAGTGGCACCGCAGTATCCATAATATTAGGCACGGGTACTGCCGCAGGCACTAGTTGACCAACTTGTGGTGTTATCTTTGTTTCTGGTATTTTTTCTATTGCTTTTGTTACTGGTTCAAAGAATTCCTCGAGTTTATCCGACCGTACATTTTTTCTTATTTTTTCTTCTTCCTTCTTCTTGATGTAATTATGTGCCACTTTCTCTGCTTTTGACTTCTTTTGAGCTAAATCCTTTAGTTCGTTTAACATTTTTATCTTCCTAATATAAAAAGTAAACATGGGTATATTTAATGAAATATCTCAGACGGTGTCAGAAGGTGCATCAACGGAAACTAATTTTGATATATTGTTAAGTAAGTATGCGAGCAAGGCTCAGTTAGATAGATATTTCCGTAAAGGACAAGACTTAGATATGGGTGGGTATAAAATCACCCGGTTCCGGCAACGACCACGTAGCAACAATAAAACAAATAAGCGATACTTTCTTTCCTGCGGTAGCGCGTAAAGACCTGGACATGAATAAGAAGTATATTAGGGCACTCGAGACCGACTTAGATGACCCAACCTGTGCGGTAAACAAGAAGTCGCTGCAACAGAAAATAGACACACAGAAACGGAACTTTAGAGCGGAGTTTGCTAGTAAGGCTTTTGTTGCTGCAAGTGAACGAGAACTAAGAAAAGACTTGCACAGACAGTTTCTAAGACCAATTCACCTATCACAACTTGAGAAAAAAATAAGTGCTGTTTATACTAAGACTGAGGTAGACGCCAAGCTAGACCCTGTTTATACTAAGGCTGAGGTAGACGCTAAATTTGATACACTAGACCCTGTTTATACTAAGACTGAGGTAGACGCTAAGCTAGCCGATTATGAGGGTTATACAAAAAGTGAAATAGATACTAAAATTCAGGATAGAGAGAATTAAGGAGATTTTTCAATAAAACAGGAGGAAAGAAGTACGAGAAAAAGAAAGCTGCATCATTTCTTGCAAGAATGAAACCCGGATATTATGATTTGTCTACGAATGTAAAAGTCAACTGGTTAACGGACGATTCCTATATCAACGGTGATATAGAGGAGGATCTCGACAACTGGAAACTAACCCTAAACCCGACGGACGGC
>MJUU01011615.1:21336-39187 GCA_002080025.1 Modiolus philippinarum
ATAGCCACTTCTTGTCCTGTCTTTGATTTTAGTGGAACGCTCCAAGCGTATTTGCTGAATACGTCAATCACATTTAGTAAGTATTTGTACCCCTTGTTATCTCTGGAATAAGCTTGCATGTCTACGAGATCTGCACTCCAGGTGTCATCGACATGTGATACTCTTACTTGTCTGAGAGGGAACTTTCTTCTTGCTTGCTTATGTAGTTCTTCTGCTAGTTTGTCTGTCCACTTTATTTTCTCCTTTTTTTTAACACCGAGTCCCAGTTTGCTTTTTGCTCCTATTACACCCTGAACTATATTTTTTGTTTACAGCTTCACCGATTGATGATGGTTTTACTTGTTTTAGGTCAGACATCATCTTCTTGTCACATTTTTGTTTGTCGTGCTGCGCATCATAACAAAGATCATGACTCCTACAAACCCTATCTAATTTGTTCTTGGTGGGTAAGTCTAGTGAATTATAAGGCCCACAGTAATTCGTTCCTGGGAGAGTAGTTCCGCCCTTCGGTACCATAGGTTTGATGGCCTTGTGTATGTCAAGTTTACCGCCTGCGGTGGTGCCACGCACAAACTTGATTTTCGTGATTTTGCAGCTGGCACACGTGCTGTATTCTATGAACTTACCGTTGGATGATTGTACGACCCTTGGGGAAAGAGACTCCGTGACTTTTTTCTCTTTTACGCAGTAGCTCATTTTTTGAAGTACTCTTTTAATAGTATTTCATTTTTAATTGTATCCGTCGGACTGCCGCGGGCACTAAGGTTTTTGTACATTATATCGTAGATGTCTTTCTCTTGTGCTTCTCGTAGAAAGAATAGACAGAAGTAGCCACATAGAACACTTAGTTTGTGTTGGTACTGAACTGTATTACGTCTGTATTTACCCTTTATATATTCAATAAATTCTTGTGGTGGTGAAAGATCATAACTATCAAAGTAAATATTTCTTTTGTCACGGAAGTCCCAACACACCCAATGAGTACCGGCGCCACTTTTATCGTCCAAATTAAGGACGCCGCACTCATTCTTGCTTCGTTTTAGTGGTAGATTGTCCCTATTATAAACCCCTCTGAAAGAGGTAATACGTAGTTTATCAACCCAGTCTAAAATATCAAAGTTAGTTAACGGTTCAAGCGTCTGCCGTAGGCACTTTTTTTTGCATGACGTAGGGTCTGCGTACGCTGTCTACTTGTAGTCCTTTGCCCGGGTGTTCAACTTGTTTTCCTTTACCTAATAAACCGGTTAGTAACGGCACTGCTAAACTGGCTAACATACCAAGGAATCCACCGGTCTGTTGTCTTTTTGTAATTCTAAGACCAGTTCCTGATTTCTGTTTGAGTGCTGACTGCAATTGCTCTTTCTGTGTTTTTGTTAGGTGGTCAACGTAGGGTTTGTGTAAAAGTGTGGTTATTTTATTGTGTGGTACGTCTGCTGTTAAACCGCTACCAAACACCTCTTTCACCCCGGTTTCAGCTAGAGCGGAGGCCGCTCCGATGCCAAGGGCAGGTAATAGTTTGGATGCCACTGTCTTTATGACCGGAAGTGCAAGTTTAGCGAGTGCTCCAAGAAAACCTCCATTTTGTGATTGTTTTGTCATTTGTGTCTTTGAAATTCTTATATGAACCCCAGTACCAGAGCCTTTGCTTTCTGTATTTTATTTATTTGTGTTTGTGTTAGCGCCATAGGAAAGTCCGCTGTTAATTGGCTGTTTGTTAGTCTTAATGTTACACAAGATATGTTTTTGTATGCTTTAGCTAAATTCTTTCTCTGACCTTCGGATAAACCAAGACTATAGTTAACGTATTTACTCATTTTTTAATACCTTAGATAATTACTATATCATTTCCAATTGTGTCTAAAATTATATCTTTTTCGTTCAGTACAAGGGCAAAGATTCGGTAGGCAGTGGCTGGAGCCAGATTCAGTCTGTAATGTAACGTCAAAGATGTGTTGTCCATACTCACCGATTCGTCTGCGTAAGTCAAATCAAAATAGATTAATCCATACAAGGAGCCGAAGTTGCTAAGGGTAAGCATATTCATAGTCGTTGCTTGCGTTAGGTTTGTAATTACATGCATCTCTGAAGATTCTGCTGATTTGATTCGAACTATATCCTGCTTCCGGGTAAAAGATACCAGAACCAACTTCTAATCTTGCTGTCAGGAGGGTACAATTTGTGTTTGCTGCGTTTACTTTAAATGTATCAAGTAACAGAGGATTTTGTTCTTGATCAACATCCTTCCCGTTTCTTTGTAAAAACACAATTACGTGTTTCGGGTGTTTTATTCCTGTTGTAATACGAAACGACCCTTCAACAGATTGACTCGAGGTATTAGTGTGAATGGATTCTCTTAAGTATGTCCATCGTCTTGGTTTCATGTAATTTTGAAGTACATTTGTTAAACCAACAGAATTTAATTTTAGTCTAGGAATCCAAAGTTCAAAATGTGTAATTACAACTCTTCCATCATCAGCGCCATCAGCCTTGTATAATAAATAATCGTCGTTGTTTATTGTTACCGTTATTCCAATTTGTGCTTGGGGTAAAAGATTTTGTTCCATCGAGGCAAAGAAGAAAATCTAGTTAATGGTATTTCCGCCGTTACTTCTTTTCTTGCATTAGTTAACGTTGTTCTCGACTGAAACCCTTTATTATCAGCAGTAGTTGCATCAGTATCAGGGTAAATAAAGCTGTTTTTGCCTACACTATTCAAAACGTAAGCAATAATTTGACGTGATTTGCTAGAGATAAATTATTACAGTCGTAAGCTGTTTTGACTGTCATTTGTTTAAAAAAAATGTTACGTCTGAAATAACGTATATTGTGTCGTTGTCCGGCGCTGCGCCGTCAGCTAGTTTATCTGCTTTGAACTTGATAAAAAAATACCCATTGTACCAGTCATAAAACGAAGCCCTGTCGTTTATACTAAATTTGTAGTCCGTTTTGACTTGTGCTTGTCCATTTTGTGGAGTTATTATAGGCGTGTCTAGTAAAAAGTTACAATACTCATATCGATCGCAGAACTGTGTTCCTCTAAACATTTTTTATTACTAGAATATTATTTTTCTTTTTATATAAAAATGATAGAGTTTACGAGTCGTGTTTTAAATTTTTTAAAGCAGAGTCTAGAACGAAGTAAAACCTATAAGATTTTTGTTTTACTTATGAGATGTTTAATCCGTAAACATCGTAAAAAATGTGAGTGAAACCCGTCTCAACCGTAGTGAATAACAAGTCTTACATGTTTGTTTGTTCTATAGTCCCGTCAGTAGTAGTTAATATGGGAAAAAATCTGCGGTTTTCAAAAACACGTTTTCAGAAAAAAAAAAAAAAAACGTGTTTTTTTGAAAACCGCAGATTTTTTCCCATAGTTAACTACTACCGCAGTACCGGGCTGCGTGTTTTGTTTTGTTGCCCAAGCTGAAGGCAAGAATTGTGACAAGATACAGATCCGTATAATGGTCCAAACGCAGACTTAGAACTTGATACGACCCGCAGGTCAAGTTACTTTTTTATTGAACGAATGTTCCAGTCAAATTCGTTGATGCATTTAAAAACTTGCATTTTTACAATGTGTATTTCTCACTATGACTAAGTATCTACGAATACATGGTAGAAAACGAGCAAAGGAACAACGCCTTTATCGATGTTCTTCATCTTGATGTCACCATGATGAGCTTTACTCATACCTAATGGTAAGTTCACGACGGCATGTTTATTGTACTATAGTGAAAGGGGATGGAGAAAAGGAAGATTTGGGTACCTAAAAACCGGTTTAACCTCAACGCCTGCTTTAAAAGTGCTGGTACAAAGTTAGGCTGTCCCGAGTTCCAATCGTTGTTCAAGATAAAAACCATAAAGGTAAGAGCTCAATCCTATGTATAAATAGGATTGTTGGCAAATTTATGGTTTACTTTTCATGAAGATTTTCTTTTTATGCAGTAAAGCTAATGATTAAATGAAAAAATATGGTTCCATATCATGTGTGTTAACTTAAAATAAATACAGATTGTAACAAGTTACACATTTTTATCCAACAACAACCAAAACTGGTATTGAACATTTAAAAAAGTGTCATTTAGCCCCAGTAGTCCATTTGTGTAATTGAATGAAGCGCCACAACCGCATTTGAAGACTGTCAACCACAGTAACACATGGACTATAATTACATAGTTTTAATTAATCCAAGTGTTATTCAACATTTAATTTAAAGCATGATGTTTTAATGCTGAGTATGCCTTGGTTATAATGACAGTTATTTATCTAACCCCGGTATTATTCCGGTAAAATTTATGATTGAACTATATATATTTAAAAAAGCAAGCATGTTGCAATACTTTAAAGATTATATAGATTTAATTACACTATTTTTCAACTGATTGCAAGACAGTTTAATGATGTTATATTGTTACAGATTGGAGGAACGTGATTTTAATGAGATTATCGAGAATATAATATTAAGGTCCTTGTTTGATGTACTCTGTGGTGAAAATTGCCGTGAAACTTTCGCATTTGCATCTGTTCTTGGTTGTTGGTTCATAGAACAAATGTAGTGAATATCATACTTTTTATACATCGAAAATTTATTTTGTTCATATATTTAAAATAATATCGCGACTACTAATGAAATCGCGACAGATCTGCTTTTTGCTTTACTTTTTACACCCTATTGGTAATTTGTTCCCTATCAGCTTTTACACAATTTTCGGTAAATGGATTTCCAAATAGTTTGATTTGATCTGCACTGAAGAGAGTTTATTTGTCGAAATGCGCTTATGCAGCAACTTAATTGACACACACCGGGTATTCCGATAAACAGAACCGGGGCGGGCACAAAAAACACGGAGATCATTTTGTTTACATTCGGTAGGGTGGGTACAGATTTTTATTAATAAGTCAATAAAGCATATGAAATTGGTGTAAATGAATTGTCATATTTATTTTGCATATCACAAGTTATCCACAGATAAAATTTCATTTCCCAAGATCCTTTAATAAACTGTGGGGAACGATTAAATCATCCAAGTGTGCTATTTTTCATGGCGATATGTCCAATCCAAGTGATGAGACGTTCATATTTTATACCATATCCAAAACATCAATGTTTCCGTCTATTCATTATTGTCTACTGGACATTTTTTGAAAGTATCAGTTCCCAGAATTCACTCGTTGTATCTTTATTTCGCGATTTATCCAACAAGGGTGCGTAATTATGGGTACAAAAAACCGCGGAGCTTTAAATGATATTGGCACACGGAACACGGATACCGGGCACAAGGAACAAAATCGACTGGAGAGAAAAACAAGCACAGGAAAATGTCAGAATCACAACAGGAGAATAATCAAAGGCATCTTTGAATGCCATATTTATGCAGAATAAGTCTCTATAGGGATCGTTTATTCAAAGAAAGCCTACACACACTACGAATGAATAAAGATTGTATTGTAGTTGTGTGAATTATATCATACTGTTATTGCAACTGAAAATGAAAGAAAAATTATGATGATGTTCCCCTTAATAACATTTTACTGTTAGAATAAAATACCGTTTAAATGTAGTATAGAAATCGACAAAATATACTGCTCTAAAACGGTACTAGGACTATGAGGTTATAGTTTAAACTCACAAATTCATACGCTTTTGTATCACATATGGCAAAATCTTACCGTTTTGCTCATTTGCATATATCGACATTTTTAGACAAAATGGCGTCAAAATATCAAATACATTGTGAAAAGAAATGAAACATTTTCTTGAAGGACCCGGACATTTTATAAAAATGTCAGTTTTACTTGAATAAAATGTACAGTTTACGTTTCCCTCCTCCACCACACATTCAAATGAATAAAATATCTTAAAAATTCAAGGTTCCCAGAAGGAAATAATATTTGAAGCGAATTGCGTAGTATTGTCTTTGTCAAGATATTGCAAGATGTCGATTTTCTGTGATTTGAAATTGAAATTGTCAAGTAATCTCAAGATGTAAACAACTTGTCATGAAAGAATATGCAAGTGTTTAACAATAATAATTTAATTATATACCTACTTACATCAACAGAAATGAAATAAAGGTTCCCACGAATGTTAAAAAATACATGATTTTGATGAGGACCTTATGAAACTGTCCCAATTTTGTCAACATTTACACAGATTTCACATTTATTTCATAAAATTCGCGCCGGAAACTTTATTTGTGCAGGTAAAATTAGAGTCGAATACGGTGAAAAAGATAATATTATTCGTATAACGCTGGTAATTGAAAAAATGGATTCAGGCACTTCTCTATGGTCACGTGGTATAACTGCCTATGAATATTCATGAATTTGCATAGAAAAGTTACCCTCATTTTGCCATATGACTTGCAACAAAAAGTGAGACTTGAGGATACCGTTTCGGCAACGTCGACGGCGTTCACAATTCGAACTTCTGGGAATTGTAATGCTTATGTTAGTTGTATTTCAATATTTCTAGTATTTGATGTTGAGTAGCGTATAAGTATCAGTACAATTTAACTCAAATTCCTATTTAAATGACCCAACTCCCGAGTCATGCATGAGTGACCACCAAGTTTTTCGCAAGCAGTTAGTGCAGACTACCAATTGTCCTAGCAACATGATATTTTAATATCGGTTTCGTCTTGAGGAATACACACCAATTCCATGCTCACTACTTCTTGGTTATTCAAGATCAATCACGTTCATTTTTTCGCAAACAGTAGGTGCAGCCTTGCCGCTGGATATTTGACATGCGTTTAGGTTTTGAAGAGAACATTCCGACTCCACGCCCAGATTATGTCCCTGAACCCTCAGTCATGCATGAACTATCACTTTTAAGTTTTTTTACAAGCAGTTAGTACAGCCTATAATAATAGTCCTAGCCATTCGATATTTGACGTGCATTTGCATATAGGTTATTTATACATGTCTAAACATTCTGTATATGTTGAAATATTTGTATAAGAATGCTACATATATGAAAAAGAAAGGAAATGGGGTAAATGTCAAGGAAACAACATCCCATATCCAGGTTAAAACGACCCAAAACAAAGCATCTAGGGGTCACCGTACGGTCTCAACATAGTGAGGAACCTCACTCCATATAGTACGCCCTAAATGGTCCCCAAAAGGTAAAAAGCGAATAAATCAATGGAAACAAACCACACCCAATAACCCAAATATCAAGAAACTAAAATTTTATAAGAAGACAAAGACAAGCCAATGACCAACATATTCCTGACTTGGGACAGGCACAAAAATTGCGGTGGGGTTAAACTCGTTTTCTTGGATCCAAACCCTCCCCTTATGTGTGGTGAATGGCTAATAAATAAATACACAAAAAGACTCACAGTAAAAATCAAACTAGAAAAAAGTCCAACTTATCAAGACGAGTACCCTTACAATGAAGTACATAAAACATGAAGACAATACACACAGGTACTGTCCGGACAAATGCTCACAGTTACTGACAGCTAGCTAAGGACATAATTTCTGTTGACTATGATATCAAGCCTTCTTACATATGAAATTTCAATTGAAATACTTCTAAACAGATTTGGTATAACAACATCATCGATTATGAAAGAAGAACATGATATTGGGAAATGCCAAATACTGCCAATATGAAAAATTGTTTAAATTTAGTTATGGTGTAAAGCATTTAGGAGATGATCAATATTTTTGCCAACAAAAACCAGAATAAATATTTAACAACAATGCTGTATTTATATCCTTTGTGAATAAGTTTGTTCAGCGGATTAATAAGTTCGGAAGGACAATTTTTGAATTTATGCACTTTGTAAATGATATTGCCATAGAAGTTTGGATGTGAAATGCCCTGGTGTAAAATTTAGAGAATGTTTTTATCAATTTATGATATCTACACCCTTGATGCAGACGTTTTTCAGTGAGACAAAGATTTCGGTCGTTGAAGTCAGAAACATTACTACATACTCGTGCATATCGAACAAGTTGTGAAATGTAGACCCCGTAAGAAGGGGCTGACGGAACATCGCCGTCGAGATGGGGAAATTGACATTAGGGAATGAGAAATCATCCCTTTTATCATAAACTTTAGTGTTCAACTTTCCTTGATTTATTGATATATCAAGATCAAGAAAAGGAGTATAATCACTGCTGCTATTGGATTTATTTTAAACAAGTTCTGCAGGATGAATTTCATCTGTAAATTTAGAAAATTCAGGATTATTTAAAGCCAAAATATCGTCCAAATATCTATATGTATTGTTAAATTTATCCACTAAATGCTGTTTAGAAGGGTCTTTTTGAATTTTTGCCATGAATTGTGACTCGTAGCAATAAAGAAATAAATCTGCTATGAGAGGTGCACAGTTGGTACCCATAGGAATACCTATTTTTTGCCGATAGACTGTATCACCGAAACGAACAAAAATATTATCAAGAAGAAAATTCAATGCTTATATCATATCCTGACAAGTCCAGTTGGTATATTTGTCATGTTTGTGGTCACTGAAAAACGATTTAAATGTATTGCAAAAAATGTACGTACACCCTGATTTTTTGAAGGACCATTTGATCAAATACGAAAATTTCTCTTTGATGAGTGTATGCAGTAATGTAGTATAAAGGTTAGAAAAATCATAGCTATCGACGGAGGTGTATGCTTCATTAACAGATCGAAGTCTTTCCAAAACTTCTACCGAATTTTTAACACCCCATAAGTAGTTAATTCCACTGTATTCATAACATTTGTTGCTAAAGTTGATGACGAGATTTTCTATGGTAGTAAGTGCACTGGTCAATAAAACAGAAATATGTGTAGCTGAACATTTACTTGATGCCGAAATAAAACGAAATTTGAAAGGATTTTTGTGTAGTTTAGGAAGCCAATACATAGAAGGAATGCTTTTATAATTAGAAGTTGCTTTAAGTTCAGCTGTAGCTATCATGTGATCATCAATTATTTGTTGCTTTAGGAAAAAATATTTTATTTAACTTTATCCTGTTGGAACAATTACTATAAAGGAAAACAAATGACACATGACATCTTATTTAACCTTGGATTTCTATTTTACATACATTTTTTTTGTATTTGTAAGCTGACAAAAGTTCTATTGGAACAAATATTATTAACATTGACATAATGTTTCTTCCTTAGGTCATTTATTCCGTAATGAAAAAAATATTATAATATTTTTCCTGATGGAAAAATTCCGCCAGGTAATATTTTATCTTTTTGGACAAATCTTACGATGAAACTGATATTCGGTCATATTTCTATGTAAGAATGACTTTGGTTAGAATTTACACGGAAGCTACACCAATGATTTTTTCGCGTCCTTAAGAATACTCCAAGAAGACAGTTCTAAATATGTTGTCTCAGAATTGATTATCATTGACAAAGGTAAAAAAGACAGAAACAATGTGCCAGGAATTTTACTGTCAATTACCAATTGATAACTTACCTTGTGTAGATTCAAAAGGATAATTAATTAGTTGTACTGGCTTTAGTTAGCACGAGCTTTTATGACCACTTTGAGTCTGTAATCTGTCTGGCGTATATTAATAAAACTTGTATTCAAATGTCTCTTAAACAACTGTGGCAGTTAGAACAAAACTTCTTCCTCTGAAACAACTCTGCTGGTTGGAACCAAACTCGATCATAGTAGTCCTTGGACAGACACCGTCAGGTTCATGTGTTAAGTTGAACGTCAGTGGAAGAAAATAGAACATCGAACCTTACGGAAAAACACATATGAAAAACGCTGAGCCAATTAGAACCAACTTTTAAACAATAGCGTTTTCTTGGTACCCTTTAACCCTTTAAAGGAGGTGTTTTTCAAATTTGTATTATATTGAAGATGGCCGACAGTGGGGATCACAGTTTAACATTTGGCCCTATTAAAACACTTTCAGAGATCTTCTCTCAGACTACTGAGACTACTGGAATCAATATTGAACACGATAGTCATTGATTTACCCCCGTAATAAGGTGATTTTTTGCAAGATGGTCGCCAGTTGGAAACATACACATTCCTTCACGAGTTTTTGCTTGATGCTTTAGTATACCCGCCCCTTATTTTTGGACAAACTGTCTGTAGTTTATGACACTTTCGATGAGTGATTGATTGCAATGTTCCACTATGCCTGAAAGTGTCTCTTGCTTGATATTACACTCTTTTTACATATTGGTTGAAATCCATGGCTTAAAATAAAAATAATAGAGCAAAACATTTCAGGAACAAATTCTGAACTGCCTAACTGCAGAAGAAACCAATCCGGATTAAGATATTATGTTGCTAGAATTTTTTTTATCAATTATAGAAGATACGGCCTGACAAACAATAATTCTGAGATTGAATGTTATAAAAGCTGATTAACTAGTTGCACACATTTGTATTCAAATCATTGGCGCAACAGAAAGCAAGTCGAAACTGCATAAAACTTTCATAACCTTTTATTTTTTCTTGAATTAACTCCGATTCCTTGTATCATTTGAACGCTACTACTCTGTGTTCAATTGTATCATGCTCCGCGGTTTTTTTTTCCATAATTACGCACCCTTGTTGGATAAATCGCAAAATAAAAATATAACGAGTGAATTCCGGGAACTGATACTTTCAGAAAATGTCCAGTGGATAATAATGAATAGACGGAACCATTGATGTTTTATGTATTGATGTTGATGCATATGCAGAATCAAAATTCACAATAACTTCGGTATTTAGTTATTTGGATATGGCGTAAAATATGAACGTCCCATCACTTTTATTGTCATCAAAAATAGCACACTTGGATAATCTAATCTTTTCCCACAGTTTATTAAAGGATCTTTGGAAGTGAAATTTTATCTGTAGAAAACTTATGATATGTAAAATTAATATGACAATTTATTTACACCAATTTCAAATGCTTTGTTGACTTGTTAATAAAAATCTGTACCTACCCTACCGCATTTAAACAAAAATGAGCTCCGTTTTTTTTTGTGCCTGCTCCGGTTCTGTTACTAGATACCGAAGTTACTGTAAATTTAAATTCTGCATAATGCGCATTTCGACAACTTATGTCTCTTCAGTGCAGATAAAATCTAAACGTTCGGAAGACCAGAACCCCAAAGATATTTAAAAACTGATAGAGAACAAATAACCAATATGATCTAAATGTTAAGCCAAAATAGCTAAGGACAGAGCTTTGCATGAGGGAGATACTCCTTAGTTTTAAAAAAAAATTTACAAAATTTAGATATTGTAAAATTCTAAATAATCGGCTTTCGGGTCAGCACCGAAGTACTGACTACTGGGCTGGTGAATACCCTCGGGGACTAACAGTCCATCAGCAGTGGCATCGACCCAGCGGTTACAAATTACTAGATACCGAAGTTACTGTAAATTTAAATTCTGCCTATGCGAATTTCGACAACTTATGTCTCTTCAGTGCAGATAAATCAAAACGTTCGGAAGACCAGAACCTCAAAGATATTTAAAAACTGATAGAGAACAAATAACCAATATGATCTAAATGTAAAGCCAAAATAGCTAAGGACAGAGCTTTGCATGAGGGAGATACTCCTTAGTTTAAAAAAAAATTTACAAAAATTTAGATATTGTAAAATTCTAAATAATCGGCTTTCGGGTCAGCACCGAAGTACTGACTACTGGGCTGGTGAATACCCTCGGGGACTAACAGTCCATCAGCAGTGGCATCGACCAAGCGGTTACAAATTACTAGATACCGAAGTTACTGTAAATTTAAATTCTGCATATGCGAATTTCGACAACTTATGTCTCTTCAGTGCAGATAAATCTAAACGTTCGGAAGACCAGAACCTCAAAGATATTTAAAAACTGATAGAGAACAAATAACCAATATGATCTAAATGTAAAGCCAAAATAGCTAAGGACAGAGCTTTGCATGAGGGAGATACTCCTTAGTTTAAAAAAAATTTTCTGTGTATCGGAATGCCCGGCGTGTTAACAGTAACTTCGGTGTTTTGTTATTTATGACCACTAGGCCGATGCCTCTGCTGCTGGACTTTTAATCCACAATGTTATCCACCAGCCAAGTAGCCAGTTCTTTGGTGCTGGTCCGACAAAAACCGATGGTTTTGGAAACTTGTAATATCAAAATGAAACAATATATTTTTTTTAAAAACTACGGAGTATGTCAACCTCGAATAGCTCTGTGGTTAGCCGAATTTTGCTTCAATATTTAGACCCTATTGGCAGTTTATTCTTTTTCAGGTTTTACACACATTTATGTAAATTTACTTATGAATGAATTGATTTGCTCTACACTGAAGAGACATACGTTGTCTAAATGCGTAGCAACTTCATGTTTAAATGTTAAAAAATAAAAGAGTATAGTTTTACATTGCAAAAGCGCTAAAATGTAAATAACAAAATACCGAAGTAACTGTAAATTTACTTTCTGTATACGGCTATATCGACAACTTATGTCTCATTATTGCAGATAAAATCAAATTATTGGAAATCTAATGTAAAAAAATAACAAAATATCGACGTTTCAGTGAATAAGTTTCTGCATATGGTCATTTCGACAACGTATTCTCTTTAGTGCAGATTGAATCAAACTAATTGCAAATTCATAAACAAAAATATGTGTAAAGCTGATAGAGAATAAATTACAAAATGAATTATTATATATTTTTGTTTGCATCAAATTGCCCTGGGGTTCAAAGAATGAAAGGTTTAACGACTTCCGCATCAGAGCGGGGAACAACGCGTCATTTTGAGGGAAATTGCGACCACCAGGTTGTAAAACATATGCTTATCAGCTCATTAATGTAAAACGGTGGATAACAGGAAACATCTACAATGGCTGAAAAATTACGATTACATGCCACAATCTGCCAGGAACTACACAGGAAAAAAACAAAGATTAGACAAAAGACAAACGTAAACAACGATAGGAACTCGAGACAACCGAACTTGGTACCGGCACTAGCAAAAGCCAGCGGTTAAACTAAACCGGTTTATTGGTATCCAAACCTCCATAAAATATACATTTTGCAGGTCCTACACAATACACCGGCAAACGAATACCGAAGCAAGAACGAGGAAAGGGGAAATTCTAAAATCATAAATCCAAAATCACGGCAATTCACAGCAACACGAATTGAGACAGTACGACAAAGACAAAACAAATAAACAAAAAAGAACAAGAACGTCACAAAACTAAAGCACTAGCAGTGTGAACCCCTATAAAAACGGAGCTATAATCTTTGTAATATGTAGAGCATTACTGAAACTACTTTTTCTGGATTAACTTTGCGCTATTACTCATTGCATTTAAGGCCTTTAATTTTTGAAAGAAAAATCGACTTTTTTTAATCTCATAAAGTAGGATCAATATCTAACTTACATGTATTACAGAACTTCTCATCACCGCTTTTTAAGTAACAAAAGGATTGTTCTTGAAATGATAATACCAGTGTTTTTGTTGTGAAAATAACCGTGTAAATATCTTTCGTATTTGCATCTTTCCTTAGTTGTTCATTCATTGGACAAATGTAGTGAATATTACTTTTTTTATACATCTAGGTCGAAAATTGATTTTGTTCATATATAGGGTCTGTAAGTCTCGTTCTACTTTTACTTTATAAATCCGGAAACTTATGATTTCACTATGCAGAACGCACATTCCGTCAGTCAATCGATTTCACTTCCGGGATATTTTTTGTCACAAAGTCAGGATTGATTAGACGCTCTACATTTGGATATCTACCATAGCTGGAAGAGTCTGATTGATAGAGACTACGCGGCCTCAAGAAATCGCTATTTTTATTTAATTTCTACCAAAATAAAGGAAATTAAGGTCATAATTCATGAATTTAAAAATATGCTGGTTCATAGAAAATGAATTCCATGGTTAATTTGATCTGTGAATCGAAAACCCAACCATTCCCCCATAGTATTCATAAGTTATGACATAAGTTATGGTACCCTGGAAACACGTTTCTCATTCATTCAAGTTGGTCATATGACGAGACTTACAGACCCTATTTAAAATGACATTGCGACTGCTATTGATTAAAATTTTGTTAAAAAATATGGAGTATCTCTCGCATAGTTCTGTTTTTTGGCTGATTTTTGCTAAATACTATGCTACTCAACAAAAGAAGTGATACACTGTTGATTTTATGGATATATTTGTATTTCGAAATTTCAATTTTTTATTTTAGTGTAAAATGTATTCAACGCCAAAACGCATTAGTTTTTTTTCTTTTTTAAATCAATTCCAAAACGGATACGATGAAAATCCGGATTTGAAGTGTTAAATTTGCCGTTAACTGATAGATGATTAAATTTGTTTGCTGTTAATAATTGGGGCACTTCATCATGTTAACAATTTGCCATTTTAAAAAGTGGAAAATGATGTCTCATTTCGATGCCATGTTCCATCCAAAATCAACGCTGGTAATGAATTAGCGCAGTTGGATCGTCGAGCTTGATTTTTTAACCCACGTTATTTATTGTTACGTGAAAAGAAGAAGAAACTGCAGGCTATTGTTTAATCTAAAGCAAACATGCTAATCAAATAATAAATCGCGTGGCAGCAGGTTCCGTGAGACGTCGCAACGTCGACATCGCGTAACACGCGTTTTACACTTCGGAGCACGGTAGTTGAAAATTGAAAATAAACCTGAGGAATTTATGGTCGACATAGGAATATAGGTTTAAAGTCAGCTGGATCGAAAATGTGATGGTTTGGTAAAGAAAATGTAAATGAAATAAAAGAGACAACAGGAAACACCTACAATGGCTGATTACTATACATACATGCCCCAATCTGCTAGTGAACTACACAGAAAAAACACAAATAAGACAAAAGACAAACGTAAACAACGATAGGAACTCCGGACAGCCGGACTTGGTACCGCAAAAGCTAGCGGTAGGGTTAAACCGGTTTATGGGTACCCAAACATCCCCTTTATCTGTCCCGTTTCCCTATAGTGTAGTAAACATACGAATAAAACCCAATACAGGTAGACTACTAACCCCATGACCACAATCTTAAAAGGAAAGAATATGACAATACCTAATTTTGAAAGATGGGTCAAGGGGTGTTCGCTGCTAATCTGCCGGCTAGCTAAAGGAGACTAGTCTGCTGGTAAAACACTGTCGCACTACGGAAGAAAAATCAAACTCCAAACTTCCCACAGGATTTAGTCAAGAATCATCATATATTTCAGTAGAAATCGGCAGTATCAGTGACAAGTCAGTATGTATGTAAAATTTTCAGGTCACTAGATCTCAAAGCTAATTTAACGGATGCAAGCAGAGCATCTTGTCAATATCCCCTATTTCGCAAAGAATGAAAGTTACGTCCCAGCTTTTCTGGATTTTAATTAGTTTCTGGCATTAGAAATGCCCTTAGTAATAAGCTGTTTTCGAGTAACGCCATATTTAGATACTAAATATTCATATCTGTTATAAAACTTCTTAAAGGTATTTAATAACTTATGAAATCTGTGACGTTCATTAAAATCGTCAAGAGTAGAACAAACACGTGCGAATCGTACTAGTTGAGAAATGTACAACCCGTATGATGGAGCTTGAGGAACGTCGCCGTCAAGAAAAGGGAAGTTAGTTATAGTGAAATCAAAATCATCTCTTTTATCATATATTTTAGTTAATATTTTGCGAGCGTCAATAATGATAGATCTAGAAAAGGGCAGTGTTTGGAATCATTGTTAGCTTTATTTAATTTCAGCTCTTGTGGGTAGATTATGTCTACAAAATCTAAAAACTGGGATTTGTCAATAGTAAGGATATCGTCAATATACCTGCTGTTATTATTGAAAATAGAAATAAGATCACAATGTTTTTTATGGTTCCGTTTTGAAGTTTTTTCATGAAGTCTCGTTCGTAACAGAACAGAAAAAGATCTGCAATGAGCGGTGCACAATTTGTACCCATGGGAATACCTATGACCTGTTTAAAAATAGTGTTGCCAAAAATGTTGTCCAGCAAAAGATTGAGTGCATTAATCATGTCATCACATGTCCAGGAACAATAATTATTGTATATGATATAAGAGAAGAATCCTTGCTTTTTGTAAAAACAAATGCACAGCAGACCAGAAAATTTATAAGACCATTTAATAATTTGCCCCAATTTTGACTTAATAAACTTATGTGGAAGAGTAGTATAAAGTGTGGAAAAATCATAACTGTCGACGGATGAGACTGGTCTTTGGAAAGATTGTAGTTTATCCAAAACTTCAATTGAACACTCCAAAAGTAATTTACACCAGAGTTTTGATAAGTTTTTTCACAGTGTTTAATAACCAACTCCTTTATACAAGTAAGTGAACTAGTTAAATGGATGGATAAATTAGTAGTAGAACACTTACTAGAAGTAAACATACTCACTATGCATTTCTGCAAATAGAAATTCCGGATTAAGACCTTCACCGTAACGGTAGATAAAAATTGAAAGAGACATTTTTGGGCATAATGTCAATTCTTACGTGCAAAGAAGACATGTATCTTTTTTTGTTGAATGGTATATTTAGATCTTATTGGTAATTTGTTCTCTATCAGCTTTTCCAAAAATTTCGGTAAATGGATTTCCAAATGGTTTGATTTGATCTGCACTGAATAGACATATGTTGTAGAATGACTAAATACCGAAGTTACTTTGAATTTAAATTCTGCATATGCGCATTTCGATGTCTCTTCAGCGGAGATAAAATCTAAAAGTTTGAAAGACCATTAATTCAAAGGTGTTTTAAAATTGATAGAGAACAAATAACCAATATTATCTAAACGAAAAGCCAAAATCAGCTAAGGACAGAGGTTTGCATGAGGACGATACTCTTTACTTTTCAACAATATTTACAAAACTTGGGATATTGTAAGGTTCCACATAGGATCGGCTTTCGGGTTAGCACCGAAGTACTGACTACTGGGCTGGTGAATACCATCGGGGACTAACAGTCCACCATCAGTGATATCTACCCAGTGGTAATAAATGATTAAATACCGAAGTTACTGTGGATTTAAATTCTGCATATGCGCATTTCAACATGTTTATAACAGTAACTTTAACAATGAAAGTGTAGTTCTATATTGCAAAAGCTCTTATAAGTAAATTAATAATAAAAGATTGGAGTTCCAGTGAATAAGTATCTGCATATGGTCATTACGACACCTTATGTCTCTGAAGTGCAGACTGAATCAAATTATTTGGAAATCCATAAACAAATTATGTGTAAAAGCTGATAGAGAACAAATTAAATGTATTGTTAAATATTTTTTGTTTGCAATGCCCTAGGGTACAATGAATGTAAGATTTAACGACTTCAGCATCAGAGCTGAGAACAACGCATCATTTTGAGGGGAAATTACGACCATCAGGTTATGAAACATATTATCAGCTCATTAAATCTTTACTTTGCAGCTTCTACACAATTTATGTTTGTTATATATACAGGAAAGAATTACTATCGCAGAAACTACTTTTTCTGGATTAACTTTGCCCCATTACTCATTGCATTTTAGGTCTTTAACTTGTGAATGAGTAGTCGACTTTTTAATCTCATAAATGAGGATCAATATTTAACATTACTGAACTTTGCATCGCCGCTGATTTAAGAAATAATTCATGGCAGGTATATGATTATTGAAAATTTAACCATGGGCTGGGCCTTTATATTCGAATTTAACCCAGAGCGTTAGCGAGGGGTTAAATTTACGAATATAAAGGCCAAGCCCATGCTTAAATGACAATAACCATATACCTGCCATGAATTATTTCGATTCTAATATGACAGAAAATGGAATTTTCAATTCTGAATCGACCTAAGAGAAAGCGGATTTCTCGCCTCCAGTGCGGTCTGTGTCTAT